>APFE030862372.1:0-14783 GCA_000404065.3 Pinus taeda
CCTCCTCCTCCTCCACCATCATCACCACCACCTCTTCCTCCACCACCTCCTCCACCTCCATCTCCACCTCCTCCAACTCCACCACATCCACCTACTCCACCTCCACCTACTACTCCTCCTTCTCCTCCTCTTCCTCTCCCACCTCGCCCACCTCCTCTTCCTCGACCTCGACCTCCACCGCCTCCAACACCTTCACCTTTGACCCCTCCTCCTCCACCACCTCCTCTTCCTCCTCCTCCTCTTCCTCCACTGCCACCTCCTGCACATCCATATTCTCTTCCTCCTCCTCCTTTTAATCTGCATCCATGTACACCTCCTCCTCAATCACCTTCTCCTCCTGCCCCTCCATCCCTACCACCACCTCCACCTCCACCCCTTACAACTACACCTCCACCACCTAAGCCTCTGCCTCTAACTCTTCCTCTGATTCCACCTCCTCCAACACCTCCACCTCTACCTTCGCCTCCTGCTCCTCCACCACTGCCTCCTCCACATCCACACCACTGCCTCCTCCACCTCCACCACTGCCTCCTCCACAACCACCTCCACCTCCACCTTCATATCCTCCTCATCCTCCATCTCCTCCTCATCTTCCTCCTCGACATCCACCTCCATCTCCTCCTTCACCACCTCCACCTCCACCTCCTTAGAAAACTTGAAAATAAAATAAAATTGGATATCATTTCATTCTCTTTATCAATATATACATGATAATATAACAAACAATATGTATATTAAATTACAATATAAATAATTAATTATAAAACAAAATTTAATTAATAAAATTTTATAGAATTTATATAAATAATATCAAAGGATATTGAAGTAAATCACAAAAAAAACTCAATGCTTATTCTTAACGTCCAGAACTATATAAAATCAATAGGTTAATTATATAACATTTCCACTTCCACCTCCACCTTAAAAAACTTGAAAATAAAATAAAATTAAATATCATCTCATTTTCTTTATAAATATATACATGATAATATAACAAATAATATGCATAAAAAATTACAATATAGATAATTAATTATAAAAACACAATTTAATTAATAAAATTTTATATAATTAATATAAATAATATCACACCATATTGAAATAAATCACAAAGAAAACTCAATATTAAAATCAATAAGTTAATTATTTAAAATCTTTAAAAAATAAAATAAAATAAAAACAATTTGCATAGACACAAATTCTCGAATGGCCCAATATGAATAACATACAAACACAAAACCCAACGAAATTTTCGAAAACCTCCACTCGTCCTAAGCGTAAGTACGACGGAAGCCAAAATATTTGAAATGGTCGTCCGACCCATCTTCCAAAACATAAGGTTATATTTGTATATTTATAATTAGAAAGAAAGAAATGTCGAGGGAAGATACTGGAAAGCTGAAAGCGGAGGGAGGGCATCACTAGAGCCGTTACTAATCCTTTGAGGGCTTTGGTTTACATTCAAATTGATTAACTTCACAGAAAGGAGTGAAAAATTTCAAACAAATAGAGCCTGGACTAATCCTTTGAAAGCTTTAGTTTACGTTTAAATTGGTTAACTTCACAGAAACAAGTGAAAAATTTCAAACAAATGGTGATCTAGGGAAGTTTGCGATTATGATCAGCTGGATAATTCCATCGATATCATATCTAACAAACGTGTTATAAAATTACTTCGAAAGTAATAGATGCAAAAAGTTAATAAACGTGTAGCCGTAATCTTATCCTCAACAACAACAGAGAAGGAGGCTTGAACCATGCACAATGGCTTGGCTGAAGATACATTTAATGTGGCCAATTATGTTCCTACAAGTGATTTTTGATGCAACTAACAGAAAATTGAAACGCTACACAGAAATGAAATCTAAATCAAAATATCATAAAATAATTATCAAAATCAAGGAGGACAGGAGCCTGGTTTGGCTAGATTAAACTAATTAAAGAAAATGAAATAGAAATAACAAAATTACATTAACAACAAATTATCTAAAATTTAAATAAACACAGGAAATAAACAGAGTACCTGAAACGAATTTGGATCAGCTGAAGAGAATAGCCCAACAAGGATTTGCGTAACAGCAGCAACAAGAGCGCATTGGAATATAACAATTCTCCCCTTGGCGGTTCCTTTGCATCAAATAATAAGAAAGGACAAACACAAAGCCGAAATGAATCTTTTGGAATAGTCGGATTTGGATACAGGAGAGGATCTTCTGGAATAGTCAGATTTACAAAGAGATAAATGGTATATCGAAATGAATAACAAAATCAGGAAATACCGTTGATCTCAATCGATTGGATGTAGCGGGGATCTTCTGGAATGGTTCAAATCTATTGTGATCATCACTAGAAAGATAATTCAACAATTGCAACCAACAGAGAATCCCCTCGAACGGATGAGAGGTCCAGATCCATTGCTGTCCTCTTCGGTCAACCTACAAATTTTGGCCATTAAATTCTACCCACAGTCTACGCACAGTCTTTGATTAGGAACAAAGACACAAAGCGTTTGATTGGGACCAAGACACAAAAACCAGACACCAAAATGGCGCTTCCCATAAACGAACAGTCAAGAGAACATGAAACATTTCTACCAGTAACGACCACAGAAACATTTGAGCACGGTGACATATATAGAAAAAGTGCTGCAAACACAAAAAAGATTCGCTGCAAGCAGCCATATATTTATCCGCCGCACAACGAACTCATCTACTAAACCGACATAAAAATTCCATCCCTCGTCTATCTCAAAAACATACAAATTCATCCCTAGTCTATCTCAAAAAAGCTGTGATGACCACAAAAAAGCCTCAGATGCTTTTCTTCAAATTCAATTCTAGTGCAAAGTAGTTGGGTTTTCTTGAAATTCAATTATAGTGAAAAAAATGCTTTTCAAGGAATTCTCTTTACATTCACATCTATCGAGGTCGGTGCAAATTTAGAATGTTTTGGAATGTTGACGCCTGAATTTGAATTTAAATGGAATCTTTGATACTCGGCAAATAATATTTTATGTAATATTGGGGTAGTCCTTTTCTGCTCCTCTTGTTTTGACAGTCAACAATTCAAATAATATTACAAATTTAACTGGAGAAGCGCAATGATGATAGAGAGCATCATATATTTCTCTATTTTTGTCTTAAAGCATTCATTCAATATAATTGACTATTTTAATTTAGCTTTAATAATTTTTTATTTTAATTGAAAATCACAAATTTTTCATTTGCATTTATATTTTATTTTTTTTCCGATAATTTTATATAATCTAATTTAGGGTAAGTTCTTTCTTGTGGAGTGTTTTCTATTATTAACAATTAATGTGTTAAAGTTATTACAAGTGATTCAAGAGAGCTAGTTACATTTCTCTATTTCTTCCATTTTATGTATTCTATAATATATATAGCATGTTTTTATTTAGGTTTCAATATTCAATAATATATATAGCATGTCTTTATTTAGGCTTCAATATTCAATAATCTATGTAGCATGTGTTCGTTTAGGTTTCACTAGTAGCAAATTTACTCTTAAGTTTGATATGCATTTTTTAATTTGAAAATTCCAAGTTTTTAATATCAAATTATATGTTTAGTCATTTACAAATGTGATTGGTAACTCAAAATTAAGATGAAGTCAAACTTAATTATACCACCATGTTTCTTTTAAAATAGAATAGAGATTCCAAAATTTTAATCTAATTATTAATTATTATTAGATTTATGGTAGGACCATTAAATATTCTATAATTTTCTTAGTAGTATACACAAATCAAAGATTCATATTTATGTGGAAGCTGGTTGTATTTTTTTTTTTGTTGATTTAGTGAAATTGATTAATTAAAAAAATATCTTATGAGCAAGTTTCATATGAAATGAGTTATGTTTTTTTGGGCTTCAGGAAGCCATGGGTCTTGCCCATGGTATTATAACATACCCTATTTAGACTAAGAAACTCAGTAATAAATTGGATATAAATCTTTATGGATAAAAGAATTACTCCATGCTTTCTCAAATGAATATATGTTAAACTTGTAATAATAATAATAATATAGTTAATTCCATTTTTTTTTTTTAATTTTAGCAAAGTGAGATGTATTATGAGGCAAATGTTTTTGTGTTTGTTGTTTACTAACATTTTCTAACCATTTAATTTATATAATTGTGCTAATATGTAAATTTCTAATAAAAATGTATTTTTTTTAATATTGATAATTTAAATACATTTCAGATATTTTAAAGCTATTTAATACTAAAGGTTTTAAAGATTTGAAAACATATTTGATAGTTAGTTACTCATGTTCTTACTTCTTTTTCTAAGTCATATGGGAGGTAACATAGTTTATATTATTTTGGTTATTGGATTTGGGTGTTTAAATTTTTTTAGTATAGAGTTTTCTTCTAAAAATAACATGCACACTTTACTTTGTATGATTTTATGTTTAGAGATAATTTTGATTGTTTTTTGCTTCTTTTTTTGCCTTTCTCTTCTTCATGGATGTTTCCCTTGGCTATAATTAGATTCAAATAAATATTAGAAGATAAATAGAAATGGATTCAATTTGTCCTTAGGGTACATTCATGTATCAGAATTTGTCCTAGGGTCTTAAAATCATTAGAGCAAGCTTCCAGTGGGCCATGGGTTATGATCTTCATTACATCACATGAATTGCAGAGGCATATATGGGTGAGCTCCCCTCTCACTCTCACATACACAATAACAATCCAAAGAATCTATGATCCATCCTTATGCGTTGTTTCTACAAATATTCATTTGAATCCCAAAATGCATAATTTTCGTTCTTTCCAGGTGATTGGAAGGGTTCATTATGTCAAATTACACAATCATGATCCTCAATGTCACCAACTAAAACACGCTAGTGAAGCTTGTAGTAATTCTCAAAAAAAAAATTCATACATTTTCAAAAACACTTTGCATGAAAACGTTTCTTCAAACACTTTTTATTCAAAGAAGAGAACATTGATGGTAGATACATTTACTCAAACATTTGCATGGTTCCAAATATGAAACCCTTATTAAAAGTATGAACAAAGATAGCTTAGCCAAGTTCTTTATTAATTTGGAGAGTAAAAATACATGGAAATCACTCCATTTGAAAATTATGAGTAAATAAGAAAGTTGGCATGTTTTGGCTATAACAAACTAAACTTCTATATATATAAATTCACGTCTTTTAATGAGATTTTCCCCTCCATAAATAAAAGTTATTGTTTCAAAAAATAAAAATACCTAGAATATTAAATCTGATATTAAAATAGTTTTGTGTTGCTTGATAAATTTAGGGTTAAAAATAAAATTTAATTCATACTACATAAATTTAATATTTTAAAATTATATTTTTTAGTTTATAATTAAATTTTAAATAAGATAAGGTTAAAAATTACCTAAATATAATCAGTAAAATAAAAATACTTTTTGAAATATTAAAAAAAAATATTATTCAATTGAGAAGTAAATGCCACTCTATATGGAGTGTATGATAAATTATCAGATTATAGAGGAATACTACCCAAAATGAATAAGGTATAAATAAAATACCAATTTGTTTGGAGAGTATAATCACTTATTCGATCGACATGTAATCTGAATAAGTACTATCATGGACATCTAAATGACATGATGATAAATGTCTTGGAAAACTATGGGAGGGCACTATTTTGCCAAAGAATGGACGAAGACATGGAATATGACAAATTTTTTAATGGTAAATGTTGTAATATGTTAATATATTATATGTATGATCCCATATCACTACATGGATGATGTGAACTGGAACATTTTCATGAGTTATTTATAGTAACAAGAAGTGTTGCCATAAGTTAAGAACTAGGATTTTTTTATTTTTTATTTTTTAACTGAAACGGTTATTTTTATTCATAGTAAGATCGGGCATTGCCTAAACGACCATTACAATTCCATTGCTGATTACAACACTCTTTCAAGATCATCACAAGGATCAAGCAATCGATCATCACAAGTTCGATCATTCGCTCTAAGGCAATCGGTCTCACTGCGCCTTCACCAACAGCGCACAGCGACGATGTGAAGGAAGCCTTCGGTCAGAAGGAGGGGAAAGTGGTCGGGACTGTTTCTCAAAGGCAAACAGGTCGAACGAAGGGTGAACGAACGAAACAGTGCGAAAGCACTTCGGGTGGCGACGGAAGTCTGAACGGATTCGGGCAGGCCGAGGGCTCGGTTGGGCAATTGATTGGGTCGATGGAATACTCGATAAACGGGACTGTTGTAAACGACCGGAGGTCGTGCAGGTTGGTTGTCCAGGGTGTGAAGCCGAACGGCTCACACGAAGTTGTAACTTGTAAAACTGTGATTTATATTAAGGAACGGTTTTCAGAGGCGCCACCCGGTTTTGGGTCAGGCCTCCTCTATATTGTTGTGTTCTTGGATTACGGTTTTATGGATGATTGCTAAACGAATTATAATTGAACAGATCTAAAGAAGTTTATGATTGTTAATTATATGAATCGGTTTGGCTGTTAATTATTAAAGGAAAAACACAGTTTAAGAGTTAAATTGGTGTTGGAAGTCTTGTAGAGGCGTAGTCTGTATATGCCCGAACCCGGCATAAGGCAGTGCTGCACCCCCGTATTACGCAAAAAAATATAGAGATGAACCACCCCACCTTAAGGGGGTATCTGCTGCTACATATTACACATAATGCATTCATCCCATTGAGCCTCTAGGAGTTATGAAGAAACATAAATAAAAGGAAACAACTTTATGAAGAAGGGTGGAAAAACAAAGGTCGAGGTATCTCATGTACCACAATTTTCTCCCTCCTACACTCAAATACCAAAGTGTGGTCTTCCCTTATTATAGATACTCAAGGGTTTATGGTTTACCGATTAGAGTTTGGGGTTTAGGGTTTAGGATTTATGGTTTATAACATTTTAGTAAATTCTTTTAATAAGCAATTGAATAAAAGTTACAAACAGTTTTTAAAATGTTATAAAATTCATAGGCTTTAGAATTTATGGTTTAGGGTTTGTAACACTTGAGTAAATGTTTTTAATATATAGTTTAATAAAAGTTACAAAACACTTTTTAAAATCTTAAGAAATGATTAGGGTTTAGGTTTTAGGGTATAAGGTATAGGTTTTAGTGTTTGGGTTTTAGGGTTTAGGGTTTATAACACTTTAGTAGATTATTCTAATAAACACTTAAATAAAAGTTACAACATGATTTTTGAAATGTTATAAAGGGATTAGGGTTTAGTTTTTTTAGTTTAGGGTTTATAGTTTAGAGTTTAGTTTTTATGGTTTAGGGTTTATAACACCTTACTAAATTATTTTGATAAAAACTTAAGTAAAAGTTACAAAACTATTTTTAGAATGCTATAAAATGCTTAGGGTTTAGGTTTTATAAGACTTTTGTAAATTCTTATAATAAACACTTAAATAAAAGTTAAAAAATACATTTTAAAATGTTATAAATTCCTTCGGGTTTATGGTTAAGATTTTAGGGTTTAGGGTTTAGGGTTTTGGGTTTCGTGGTTAGAGTTTATGGTTTATGTTTTATAACACTTTAGTAAATGATTTTAGTAAACACTTAAATAGAAGTTACAATATGTTTTTTAAAATGTTATAAAAATATTAGGGTTTAAGGTTTATGGTTTATGGTTTAAAGTTTAGGGTCTAGGCTTTAGGGTTTTTGGTTTAGAGTTTAGGGTTTAGGGTTTAGGGTTTGTGATTTTCAGTTTAGGGTTGAGGGTTTATAACACTTTAGTAAATGCTTTTAATAAACACTTAAATAAAAATTACAAAACACTTTTTACAATGTTATAAAATGCGTAGAGTTTAGGGTTTCATGTTCATGGTTTGGGGTTTAGGGTTAAGGGTTTATGATTTAGTGTTTAGGGCTTGGGGTTTAAAGGTTAGGGTTTAGGTTTTATAAGACTTTAGTAAATTCTTTTAGTAAACACTTCAATAAATGTTTCAAAATACTTTTTAAAATGTTATGAAATCATTATGGTTTAGGGTTTAGGGTTTGGGATTTAGGTGTTAGGTTTTAGGTTTTGGAGTTTATTAAAAGCATTAAACCCTAAAATGCTTAGGTTTTAGGTTTATAAAAACTTAGTAAGTTATTTAAACAAACACTTAAAAAAAGTTTCAAACGGTTATTAAAATGTTATAAAATACTTAGGGTTTAAGATTTGGAGTTTAAAATGTTATAAAGTGTTTATGGTTTAGGGTTCAAAGTTTAGGTTGGGGGTGTGGGTTTTAGTGTTTACGGTTTATGGTTTATAATCCTTTAATAAATTATTTTAATAAACACTTATAAAAAAGTTGAAAATCGTTTTTAGTTTAGGGTTTAGGGTTTTTAGGGTTCATGGTTGATGGGTTTTTAGTCTTTACGTTTCTTTATGGTTTATGGTTATTTTAGGTTTTTTTTGTTTAAGTTTTTGATGGTTTGAGGTTTGGGGACTAATTTTAAGGGTTTAGGGTTTAGAGGTTTACATTTTATAACTTTTTAGCAAGTGTTTTGTAACTTTTTTCCAAGTTATTATTAAAAGCATTTACTAAAGTTCTATAAACCCTAAACCGTAAACTCTAAACTGTAAGAAATTTATAACGTTTAAACCTGAGCATTTTATAACATTTAAAAAAGTGTTTTGTAACCTTTTTTTAAGTGTTTATTAATAGAATTTATTGAAGTGTTATAAGACCTAAACCCTAAACCCTAAACCTTAAGCATTTTACAACATTTTAAACCCTAAGCATTCAATGACATTTTAACAAGCTTTTTGCAAATTTTTTGAAGTGTTCATTAAAAGAATTTAGTAAAATGTTATAAACCATAAATCCTAAACTGTAAGCATTTTATAACATTTTAAACCCAAAACCCTAAACCCTAAAGCCAAAAATCTAAACCCCAAGTATTTCATAACATTTTAACAAGCATTTTATTAATTTTTTTTAAAGTTTTTATTCAAAGCATTTACTAAAGTGTTATCAACCCTAAACCATAAACCATGGGCATTTTATCGAATTCTAAATCCTAAACCCTAAATCCTAAGAATTTTATAACATTTTAAGAAGTGTTTCGTAACTTTTTTTATGTTCTTATTAAAACAATTTATCAAAATGTTATAAATCCCAAAACCTAAACCATAAACCCTATCCCTAAAAACTAAGAATTTTATAATGTTTTAAAATACATTTTTGTATCATTTTTAAGTGTTTATTAAAAGCATTTAATAAAGTTTTACAACCCTAAATGCTAAACCCTAAGCATTTTATAACATTTTAACAAGCGTTTTGTAACTTTTCTTGAAGTATTTATTAAAATAATTTACGGAAGTGTTATAAACCCTAAACCCCAAAACCCAAACGCTCAACCCTAAAACCTAAGCGTTTTATGATCTATTAAAACTAATTTTGTAACTTTTATTTAAGCGTTTATTAAAAGAGTTTACAAAGGTGTTATAAAACCTAAAACTTAAACCCTCAACCCTAAAGCCCGAACCCTAAACCCTAAACCCTAATCATTTAATAACATTTTAAAATGTTTTTTGTAACCTTTTTTAAGTGTTGATTAAAAGTTTTAATAAATTTTTATAAGCCCTAAACCCTAAACCCTAAACCCCAAACCGTAATCCCTAAACCATAAAACCTAAACCCTAAACAATAAACCCTAAAGCATAGAAATTTTTAACATTTTAAAAGTGTTTTCTAATTTTTATTTAAGTGTTTAATAAAATAATTTACTAAATTGTTATATACCTTAAACAATACAAGATAAAACCTAAACCCCAAAACCTAAACCCCAAACCCTAAACCCTAATCCCTAAACCCTCAACCATAAACCCTAAGAATTTTGTAACAGTTTAAGAAGAATTTTGTAACTTTTATTTAAGTCTTTATTAAAATAATTTACTAAAGTGTTATAAATCCTAAAGCCTAAACATAAAACCCTAAACCCTAAACACAAAAACATAAACCCTAACCCCCAAAACCTAAACCCTAAACCCTAAACCCCAAACCCTAAACCCCAAACCCTAAACCCTAACCATTTTATAACATTTTAAAAATTGTTTTGTAACTTTTATGTAAGTGTTTATTCAAAGCATTTACGGAAATTTTGTAGACCCTAAAGACTAAACATTAAACCCTAAACCCTAAACCCTAAATCCCAAACCTTAAACCCTCAAACCTGATCATTTTATAACATTTTAAAAAGTATTTTGAAACTTTTATTTAAGTCTTTATTAAAATCATTTACTAAAGTCTTGTAAACCCTAAACCTTAAACCCTAGACCCCAAACTATGAACATTAAATCCTAAAACCTAAGCATTTTATAACATTTTAAAAAGCATTTTGTAGTTTTTATTTAAGTGTTTATTAAAAGAATTTACTTAAGTGTTATAATACTCAACCCTAAACTATAAACCACAAACCCTAAATGCTAAACCCTAAGCATTTTATAACATCTTAAAAAAATATTCTAACGTTTATTTACGTGTTTATTAAGATGATTTACTAAAGTATTATAAGTCCTAGACTCTTGACCCTAAAACCTAAGCAATTTATAACATTTTAAAAAGTGTTTTTTAACTTTTATTTAAGTGTTTATTATAGGAATTTACTAAAGTCTTATAAACCCTAAACCCTAAGCATTTTATAGCATTCTAAAAATAGTTTTGTAGCTTTTACTTAAGTTTTTATCAAAATAATCTACTAAGGTGTTATAAACCCTAAACCATAAAAACTAAACCCTAAACTATAAACACTAAACTAAAAAACATAAACCCTAGATGCTAAACCCTAAGCCTTTTATAACATTTCAAAAAGCGTTTTGTAACTTTTATTTAATTGTTTATTGAAAAAATTTACTAAAGTGTTATAAACCCTAAACACTAAAGCCTAAAACCCAAACCCTAAACCCTATACATTATACCCAAAAACCTAAACCCTAAGCATTTGATAACATTTTAAAAAGTGTTCTGTAACATTTTTTATGTTTTTATTAAAAGAATTTACTAAAGTGTTATAAACTTTAAACACTAACCCCTAAAACATAAACCCTAATTAATGTATAACACTTTAAAGAGTGTTTTGTAACTTTTATTTAAGTGTATATTAAAAACATTTACTAAAATGTTATAAACCCTAACCGCTAAAGCCTAATAATTTTAGAAGATTTTAAAAACTATTTGTAACTTTTATTTAAGTGCTTATTAGAAGAATTTACTAAATTGTTATAAATCCTACATCTTAAACCCTAAACCCCAAACCCTAATCCATAAACCATAAACCTTAAGAATTTTATGACTATCTATAATAAAGGAAGATGACACTTGGGTACGTCAGTGTAGGGGGAGAAAATTGTGGTACATGAGATACCTCGACTTTTGTTTTTCCACTCTTCTTCATAAACCTATTTCCTTTTATTTATTTTTCTTCATAACTCCTCGAGGCTCAATGGGATAAATGCATTACGTGTAATATGTAGCAGCGGATAGCCCCTTAAGGTGGGGTAGTTCATCCCTACACCCTAAACCCTAAACCCTTAACCCTAAACCCCAAACCCCAAACCATAAACCCCAAACCACAAATCCTAAACACTAAACCCTAAGCATTTTATAACATTTTAAAAAGTGTTTTGTAACTAAGTGTTTAATAAAACAATCACTAAGGTGTTATAAACCCCAAAACCATGAACCCTAAACCCTAAAGTCAAAATATTAAAACGTAAACCGTAAGCATTTTATAAAGTGTTATAAACCCTAAACCGTAAAACGTAATCCCTAAATCCTAAACCGCAAGCACTTAACCCTAAACCCTAGACCCTAAACCCAAAAACCCTACACATTTTCTAACAATTTTAAAAAATTTATGTAACTTTCATTTAAGTGTTTACTAAAAACATTTACTAAAGTGTTATCAACCCTAAACCCTAATCTCTAAACCATAAACTCGTGACCCTAAACCTAAAATGGTAAACCCTAAAAACTAAGTATTTTATAACATTCTAAAATGTGTTTTGTAACTTTTATTTAAATTTTTATTAAACCCTAAACTCTAAACCCTAAACCCTAGATGTAAAACCCTAAACCTTAGAACCTAAACCCTAAATGCTAAACCCTAAGCCTTTTAAAACATTTCTAAAAGTGTTTTGTAACTTTTATTTAAGTGCTTATTAAAACAAACTACTAAAGTCTTATAAACCCTAATACCTAAACCTTAAACCCTAAACCCTATAACTTATACCCTAAAACCTAAACCCTAAGCAATTCACAACATTTTAAAAAGTATTTTGTAAATTTTTTTACGTGTTTATTAAAAGAATTTACTAAATTGTTATAAAATTTAGACCCTAATCCCTAAAACCTAAACCCTTAAACATAAACCCTAATTAATTTATAACATTTTAATGAGTGTTTTGTAAGTTTTATTTTAGTGTATATTAAAAACATTTACTATAGTGCTATAAAACCTAAACTCTAAATGCTAAAGCCTAAGAATTTTATAACCATTTAGAAACTATTTGTAACTTTTATTTAAGTGATTATTAAAAGAATTTACTAAAATTAAAAAAACCTTCAATCCTAAACCCTAAACCCCAAACCCTAATCCCTAAACCATAAACCCTAAGAATTTTATGAGTATCTATAATACAGGAAGACCACACCGAGATATGTGAGAGTGGGAGGGAGAAAATTGTGGTACATGACATACCCCGACCTTTGTTTTTCTGCCCTTCTTCATAAATACTTCTCCTTTTATTTATTTTTCTTCATAACTCCTAGAGACTCCATAGGATGAATGCATTATGTGTAATATGTAGCAGCAGATACCCCCTTAAGGTGGGGTGGTTCATCCATACACCCTCAACCCTAAACCCTAAACCCTTAATCCTAAACCTTTAACCTTTAACCTTAAACCCCAAACCCTAAACCATAAACCATAAACCGTAATTCCTAAACATTAAACCCTAAGCATTCTATAACATTTTAAAAACTTTTTTGTAACTTTTATTTAAGTGTTTATTAAAACAATTACTAAGCTGTTAGAAACCTGAAACAATGAACCGTAAATCCCAAACCCTAATCCCTAAATCGAAAATCATAAAACTTAAACCTTAAAAATGTTATAAAGTATTATAAGCCATAAGCCATAAACCGTAACCCCTAAATCCTAAACTACAATTGCTTAACCCCAAACCCTAGACACTAAACTCCAAACCATAAATCCTAAACACTAAATTCCTAACCCTAAACCCTAAGCATTTTATAACAATTCTAAAAACGTTTTGTAACTTTTATTTAAGTGTTTACTAGAAACGTTTACTAAAGTGCTATAAACACTTAACCCTAAACTCTAAACCATAAACCCCTAACCCTAAACACTAAACTGTAAACCCTAAACCCTAAGTATTTTATAACATTTTAAAAAGTGTTTAGTAAATTTTATTTAAATGTTTATTAAAAGAATTTACTAAAGCGTTATAATTCCTAAACTCTAAACCCTAAACCCTAAATTCTAAACCTTAAACCCTAGACTTAAAAAAGTAAACACTAAACCCTAAAACCCAAACCCTAAACCTTCAACATTTTATAGCATTTTAAAAATGGTTTTGTAACTTTTATTTAAGTGTTTATTACAAGAATTTACTAAATTGTTATAAACTAAAAACCCTAAAAAATAAACCCTAAACCCTAAACCCTAAACCCTATAGCCTAAACATTATGCCCTAATCAATTTATAACATTTTAAAAAGTGTTTTGTAACTTGTATTTAAGTGTTTATTAAAAGAATTTACTAAAGTATTATAAACCTTAAACCCTAAACCCTAAATCACAAAACCCTAAACCCTAAACCCTAAGCATTTTATAAACCTTAAACACTCTACCCTAAACCCTAAATCCTAGACCCCAAACCCTAAACACTAAACCCTAAACCCCAAACCCTAAACCCTAAACCATAAATGCTAAGCATTTTATAAAATTTGCAAATGTGTTTTGTAAATTTTATTTAACTGTTTACGAAAAGATTTCACGAAAGTGTTATAAACCCTAAATTGAAAACCCTAGATCCTAAACCCTAAACCCCAAACAATAAACCTCAAACCCTTAACACTAAATCATAAACACTAGGAATTTTATAAAATTTTAAAAATCAATCTGTAACTATTATTTAAGTGTTTATTAAAAGCATTTACTCAAGTGTAATAAACCCTAAACCCTAAACTCTAAAACCGAAACCTGAAACCCTAAACCTTAAAGCCTCAACTCTAAATCATCATAATTTTCTAACATTTTAAAAATTGTTTTGTAACTTTTATTTAAGTGTTTATTAAAAGCTTTTATTAAAGTGTTATAAACCCTAAAACCTAAACCCTAAACCCTAAACCTAAAACCAAAAATCAAAACCAAAAACCTTAAACCTGAAGAATTTTATAATAGTTTAGAAAGTGTTTTGGAAATTTTATTGAAGTCTTTATTAAAAGCATTTACTAAGGTCTTATAAACTCTAAACCCTAAATCCCAAAGGCAAAACCGTAAACACTAAACCCTAAGTATTTATATCATTTTAAAAAGATTTTTCTAACTTTTATTTAAGCCTTGATTAAAACCATTTACTAATGTCTTACAAACCATAAACCCTAAACCCCAAACCCCAAATGTAAACCCTAAACCCTAATCATTTTATAACATTTTAAATATCATTTTGTAGCTTTTATTATAGTGTTTATTAAAATAATTTACTAAAGCGTTATAAACCCTAAACGCTAAACCCTAAACTCTAAA
>APFE030862375.1:0-13801 GCA_000404065.3 Pinus taeda
CCCTTCTCTCACTCAAGTCCTCTCTCTCTTCCCTCCCCTCTCTCCCACCTAGCTCTGTCTCTACCCCCATCAAACTCTCTCTTCACCCGCCAACTATGTCATTATCTCCCTCCCTCTCTCCTTCGCTCTTTGCCCCTCTCTCCCATCCTCCATATCTATGTTTCCTTCTCTCGCTCTGTCTTTCCCTTATTTCCCTATCTCTATCCTGTACTTTTCCCTCTCTCCCATCATCTCTTCTATCCCTTAGCACCCCCTCTCTCTCTCTCCACCTCTATCTCTCAATCTCTTTGTTCTTCCCTCCCTCTCTCCCCCACTCACCCTCCTCCCCCCCAACCCACCGCCACCTCTCTCCCTCTCTTCTAAAACCCAATACGGCACCCATTGTATCTTTATTTAGAAAGTATCTAAAATAAAAATAAAAATAATTGGTGTTAAATATTAACCTGTATGTTTTGTATCAATCAGGGCAAAGAAAATACAATACTAAAAAATTAAAATAATCATGCACTATCTTTCCACTGTAATTGTTTGTCACTTTTTTTGCTCTCTTTGCTTGGACCCTTGGTTAAGATGCATCTATCTCCATTCTTTATAATGTTGCTTATATTATATAAATTTCACATATGTATATATAAAAGTATTATAATTTTAAATTTTATAAAAACCTCGATTTAACCTCCATGGGAATATTTTAGTAGTCGTGAGGGTGGAGGGATGAAGGCTTAAATAATCTCAAAAGTATTATAACCGTTTTATTTTAGATTTAATTAAAAAAAAAACATAAAAGTAAATAAAATAAAAAATATTAAAATATGTTGATTGTGAAATAAGTTAGTTTTGCATTGTATTGAATAAGCCATGGTATTGTTAACTATAATTAAAACCTTAGATCCATAAAATTATATTCAAAATCCTAGATGGCCCATGTATTGATAAAATGTTATTGCCATCGTATTATGATTTCTATAACTAAAAATTGTTCATAATTATAAAAAAAAAATTAAAAATAAACAAATAAAATTTTATTATTTTATGCTTAGCTCAACTCAAAGAGAACATGGAAGATTGTGTTCTTTTTTTCAATTATTATTATTATTATTAATTATAATATAACTGACGTAAAAAATGTTGACATGCAATCTTTCTTACATTACATCTAACCGCCTACACATCTACCTTATACTAGGTTGTAGAGCACCTCTCAGCCTATTAATTAGGGAAGATGTGGAGTTATTTGTTGATAGTAATTTCCTAAGGTATTATGGTCAACGATATTTGATGGTAAATTCTACGAACTTGGAGAAGGTCCAATGAAGAGATGTAAAGGGAGAAGCAAGGAGTAAGGGAAGGCATTCGATCTTGGTATTTTCTCTCAGCATTTGGATTGGAGGCTCAGGAAAGTTTCCATATGTGAGGGTCTTAAGTAAGATCATCGTGCGAGCTTCTGTATGATATAGTGTCACCCTAGGTGGCAATCCAACTTCGATGGTACAAGATATCACCCTAGTTGGTTTGATTCTATTCCATCTATTTGGTTATGTGGAGGTGATTTAGATTAAACAAATGGGTTTTAAGGTTGTTGATCTAGGTGGATATTGGTGGCCACCCACCTATTCCACTAGGACCCCCACCATTGTTTATTTTAGTGTTTCAGTTTCCTTATTTGTAGCACGATTTACTATTTTTCGTAGTTTTTTGGGTCCTGATCTTCTAAATCCATTTTGAGGCCCTAAACGACGTTTTTTGGGAAAACTCGGACCAATGTAAATTGTAAACCAAGTTGGTTATTCAAAATTTGTATTCCTCAGATATATGTTTTTAATGAGTTATTGTGCATGTCAAACGAAGATCGTATACCAAAGTTACGACCCCAGGAAGTTGATGTACCAATTTACCCAAACAGGGTCCATAGTTTGGCGCTTCATCTCCTAGGGTAAGGTTTTTGGATGTTTAGGGTTTTCCATTGTTTCTCAATAATAAATAGGCCTTTGAGCCTCATTGTAACATATTTTAGAGGCATGTAGCCACCACATCTCTTCTCAGAGATAAGCTACCATCCCCCGAGCTAGTTTTATTTCCATTCTGTTTGTAAGCATATTTCAATATTTGATATTAAGGAAATGAGGTGTTATTTCTACTGCATCTTTGTATTTATGGTTGTATCTATAATTTGTTGCATTCCTATTTAAATCCGAATCAGTGGTATCAGAGCAATCTACTCTTTCTCTATTTTTCTTTGCATGTCCCCAACAAGGTTAGGATATAAGGAGCTAGCGCTTGATCTGGTTGAACATTTGTAAGATTAGCCTTGCAAACCCCGACAACCACCCATGGGGGAAGAAAAGAAATATGAGGGAGCAGGAAATCCTATCAAAATATTCCTTGACAAGGCCCTCGAGAAATAAAGGAACACAATGATGGATAACTTTGCCTAGATCCTTCAATGGTTGCCCATTGACAATGCATCCACATCGAACAGCCACTCTGGAGGCTCCACTTCTTTTAGGGTATAATTAAAATTTGACATTCCCATGTTTGAGGGCCAAATAGATGCAGACGTTGCAGATAAATGGTTAAATATTCTAGACGAATATTTTTCTATTCATGATTTTTCCAGCCGAGAAAAATTCACTTTTTCTCTTTTCAAAGCCGCCCCCCAAGTCAAGGACTAGTGGGAAACCTACTGTGAGTAGAAGGATGAAAGTATAACCTCACTGTTTTCAACCGAACCAACTTGGAACTCATTCGAGGATGCCATCAAGGAGTAGTACTACCCTGTCAAGAGCTATGAGGATAAATACAAAAAGTGGACAATGCTGTGACAGGGAAGGGACAACAATGTGCCAGAGTTTACCAATTTTTTTCATACCCTTTGTACAAAGTTTGGTATCGAGGATTCTGAGAAACATTTGGTACTCAAGTACCATGGTTGCCTACATAGGTACATCCAAGACAAGATAGAGTTCTTGGACATCCCCTTGCTCGTCACAACATACCAATATGCCATCAAGATAGAGCAAAAGTTTAAATAGAAGAAGCAAGACTTTGGATCAACAAATCCAAAGCAAGGGAAAGGTGACCCCAAACCACAAAACAATGGACAAAGCCAAGGCGAGGCAGCCCAGGACAACCCGCCAAAGAAGAAAGAAAATAAAAAAACTATGAAACTGAAGAAGGACACAAGAAAGTGGTGTGAGTTCCATGTGAGCTCCACTCACAGCACAAGTGAGTGTCAAGCTAAGCATTCAATGGTGGCCAAGCTGAAGGCTTCAGAATCAGATGCATGTTTTGGCTTTGAGTGAGAACCTGACAAGGGGAATGACAAAGGGAAGCATATTATCATTGTGGAGCCCAACACCACCATTTCCACCAAGAACATCTAGAAGGAGGAACCCGAAGATCTAAAGGAGGAGGAGTGCATCTTCCACTCCCAGATGTGGGCAAAGGGTTTGCCACCACAGTTCATTGTTGACAGCGGGAGCCAAAAGAACCTCATTTCAGCAAAGGTTGTGAAGTGGTTGGGCTTACCGACTGCAGCACACCCACAACCATACACCACCACGTGACTTCACCAAGGACGGGATCTCCATGTGAGCCAGTATTGTTGCTTTCCATACAACATCAAGCCCTTCACGGATGAGGTATTATGTGATGTCACTTGCCTTGATGTTTGTGATGTATTATTAGGCCAACCATACTTGTGGGAGTGGCATGATGTGTATGAGTTGAGGCCTCGTGCTGTTATTGTTACTTTGGGAAATTAGTTGTACACGATACCGAAGGTAGCACCGCTTGCCGCCATCTCTTTGGTTACTGCAAAATAATCCAATAAGCTCATTTCCAAAACTAGGCAATTTGTTTTCCTAGTGATATGCCCTCAGGGAATGAAGAAGATGGTGGCCACGACCTCTAGACATGGCCCCTCCTCATGACAACAACAACAGATGGACAAGGTCGTGGAGGAATTCTCAGAGTTGAAACATCGCCTCTGCTCTGCACCAGTTCTCACATTACTAGACTTGAAACAACCATTTGAGATGGAGACAAATGCCTTTGACTATGCTATTGGGGCAGTCCTTACTCAACAGCGGCATCCAATGGCATATCGTAGTGAGACACTTTTAGACACAGTTCGCAAGTATCCCACTTATTACAAAGAGATGTATTCCATTGTGCAGGCCTTCCGATAATGGAAGCATTACATTCTAGGGAAGGAAATGGTCATCCACATAGACCACCATCCCTTCATTTCATATAGATGTAAGGGAAGTTGCAGAGTGCTCGCCATCAAAAGTGGTCCACATACCTACAATAGTTCCATTTGAATATGAAGTATAAGAAGGGAAACACCAATAATGTTGTAGACTGCCTCATATGACCACCAATCATGGTGTTAACCATGTGCTCAACTCTTGTGGTCATGAGAATTCTTATTGGTCACTTCTCTACGAAAGTGAACCAAAATTTGCCCACACATACTAGACGCTCTTGGAGGGTCAACAAGTTCCAGATATTCACCTCCAGGATGCCCTATTATACCACCTAGGACACCTTTGTGTTCCTTCAAGTGATCATGCTAAGATGAAATGGGAAGCGCACTACAGTCAAGTTGCTAGGCATTTTGGGGTCGGAAAAATGGTGGAAGTACTACATAAGTATTTCTATTGGCCAAATCTTTGATAGGATATTGGGAAGTACATCAGATCCTACACTACTAGCGCCATTGGCAAACTCGCCATCAAGAAGCAAGGTCTCTATAATTTGTTAACTATCCCTAGTTTCCTGGGGAATCCATCTTCATGGATTACATGTTGGGCCTTCCTTCTAGTAAGCATGGAAATGACTGTGTTTTTTTTATCGTCGATAGATTCTTGAAGATGACCAATATGGAGGCCTCCAAGAAGAATATCATAATATAAGCCACTTCTAAGCTCTTCTTTGAATGAGTGTGGGTACACTTTTGGATCCCACTGTTTATCATGTTAGATCAGGACAACAGGTTCCTCAGTATATTTTGGTCCAGTCTCTGATTGATGTTGGACAGCAAGCTCACTAAATACACAACATTGCGTCCCCAAACTGATGGCCAGACAGAAGTCATCAATAGGATTATCGTACACATTCTGCACATGTACAACTCAAAGCATCCATGCACATGGGATGGGAGACTCCCCTATGTCCAACAGAGTTATAACTGGGTTCTCCAGAGTTCGACTAGCCACATCTCTTTTAAGGTGGGCTTGGGATTCTAGCCACTGTGTCCCATTGATGTGGCCATGCCATTTGCAGCTACGCGGCCAGATTCGGTTCATGTTGACTCTGAAGACAATATGGAAAAAAACTTCATTGAGCACATCTAACATCTCCACCAGCAGGTCCATGACATTTTGGAGAAATCAAATGCCAAGTACAAGCAGAGACATGATCAACATTGGGTGCCACACAAGTTTCAGGTGGGAAACAAAGTCTGGTTGCATTTTCAAAAGGAACGCCTTACAAAAGCCTATTGAAAACTTATACCACTCCGATATGGTCCTTACACCATTACCAAGGATATGGGAGACAATGCATTTGAGCTCAGTTCCCCCATTCCTTGGCATGTACCCAATTTTCAATGTGGACCACCTTTGACCATACTTCCCTCCATTGCTAGACACATTAGACATTACAGAACAACTCACACCTATAAAGTTAAATCCAGATTACATGGAACAAGCCACAATTGATCAGTTCATGGACACGTAGATCAAAAACAACCAACAACGAAGGATCCAACTATATCGAGTTGTCAAAGCAAGCCAACTCCTTCACCAAGGCAAGTGGCTCACTAGGGACCAAGTTTAAAAGAAGTTTCCTCATCTCATGGAGGAAATCAACACAATGGGAGCCATTGTTTCCTAAGGGGGGAGGAATGATCCAGGTGGATATTGGTTGCCACCCGCCTATTCCACTTGGACCCACACCATTGTTTCTTTCAGTGTTTTAGTTTCCTTATTTGTAGCACAATTTACTATTTTTGGCATTTTTTCGAGTCTTGAAATTCTAGAGCCGTTTTGAGGCCCTAAATGAAGTTTTTTGGGAAAACTAGTCATTTGGTTATTTGTGCGTGTCAAATGGAGATCGTATGCCAAAGTTACAACCCCGAGAAGTTGATGTACCAATTTACTCAGACAGGGCCCATAGTTTGGTGATTCATCTCCTAGAGATAGGCTTTTGGATGTTTAGGGTTTTCCATTGTTTCTCAATAATAAATAGGCCTTTGAGCATCATTATATCACAGTTCAGAGTCATGTCGCTACCACATCTCTTCTCAGAGATAAGCTAGAATCGCCTGAGCTAGTCTTATTTCCATTCTATTTGTAAGCATATTTCATTATTTGATATTAATGAAATGAAGTCTTATTTCTACTGCATCTTTGTATTTATGGTTGTATATGTATTTTTTTGCATTCGTTTTTAAATTTGGATTAGTTGTATCTGGATCTGTTATATGAGATATGGTCATTGCATATAATCCCTTGGTGGGTCCATCCAGGATCCACATTTGTTGCTATTGGTGATATTTTCAGTTTCTATTATAAGGTCGTATTGTGTTGCCCTATTTTTGGGCCATATCACAACTATTGTTATATATTTTAGTTACCATTAATAAATAAATTTATGTTCTATTATTTCTCATAGTGTCTGCATTTTTTGTATTTCCATTATTCAAATGGGCAGTAATTATTAGTTATATTTTGTTGATTCATTAAGCATATTTTATGTTTGGCGAGGGTTTGAGTTTTATTTATAGTAAATTATTTGGAATATTTTATTTGTACACGAGGGGTTTTATCACAATAAATTCTTTTCTTGTGGGTTTTCATTTTTATTCCAGATTATTTGTTGTAATTCCAAAACAAAATATTAGAGTGGTATCACAGTTGTGCATCTTGCCAGTGTGAGGGATTTTATCAGCAAATTATAATTTACCTACAGGATTATTCATGGGTTTCATTCAGGGAACTTCAGTGTGATTTATTCTCACCATAGCTAACATTTCCATCTTTAGATGTTTTCTCTATCACCCTAGTTTGTTTTATTTTTATTTTCTAGCCGATTGAGAGTGTAACTTCTCCATTGATTTGAGGGTTACTATTTTTTATTAATGAAAAGAGAAAAGAAAAAAAAAGTAATAATAATAATTAAATAATATAAATAAATATAAATAAAATATTAGTACATCATATTCCATTATTGGTCAATTTCTTGGGCTTTTAATCTACTGAAATATTTGGTGCAAATGATACAAATTTTAAGCCAAGGTCAATTTCAAGGGATTAATAATTTTTATAATGAAACAAATTCAAGTTCATTTTCAATATCATTCAACTATTATTTTCATAGCCCAATATTGATCAATTTTATTGAAGGAGCTCATATTTATCATTGGTTCTTTTTTTAGTATTTGTTTGATTTTGTTGAGGTGATTTTACACAAGTAAAGGGTATTTTTCGCCTTTAATATTAGCAACAAATCATCCTTTGTCATTATTTCATGACCAACAATTGATTGATTCTCTTCCTAGAAGAGAGAAGGTTTTTCTTTCTTGATCTCCAGCATTTTGACTAGTCAAGGAAGGGGTCGTGAAGAACGAAAATGGGTTTGAATGGGTCATCATGCCATTTTTCAAAGGACGAGGAGGGTTTGGAGATAAGAGTGAGAGGCCACCATTTACTTTCAGGTCAAGGAGGAATTGGATACTAGGTCAGGAGGCTACTTCCATTGTTGGGCTCTGAGTAGGTTATCCATAAAGAGAGGGGACCAAAAATCCCTTATTTGTTATCCCTTCAAATATGTTAGAAAATGTGGAAAAAACTGTGATTTTTTTTTAAACCCAATGTTTTGGACTTCAAAGTGAGTCCATCTTTAGGGGAACACAAGTCACAATGAGATATTTTGATGTGAAGTAGAGCTAATTAATGTATGTAATATATATATATAATATATATATATAGCGAGAGAAGAGAGAAGACAGAGAGAGATTCCTTGTAGATTCAAATTCCTTACATAATAGTCTGAAAAAAAGACTTGAATCTATTCTCTATCAACAAAAATAATTATTGATTGAGAAATCATGAAGCATACAAGAGAAAGAATTCAATCAACACATTAACATGAATTCCCTGGGGAAAGGCACAATAAAAACCCCTACTACTAATATTGCATAGTCAGAAAATATGAAAAAGATTACAAGTTTTGCTTAAGCCTGAGCAATCTCTGCCTATCTCTATTTGTCTCATAGATTATAGACAGCCTAGGCTAATACTTCACCAAGTTTTTGCTTTCCAAGTCCTATTGCCTTGGATTGTTTCTTGGAATACCCAATTATTAAGGAAATTCCTTAAATTAACTGTGCAATCTCAAAAGCATCCTCAACACCATGTACCACCTATACAATTGGGATGATTATGCAAGTGATAGTACACTTCCCTTGAACTATAATCTCACCGGGGTAACTCTCATACTTGACATGCATGAGTTCTTTATGAGTGAGTCATCAGTTAACTAGTTGAACACATGAAGCAACACCCCACTGTCTGACCTCATATTAGTTCATCCATCAATTAAAAATAGTTTAACTGACTTTAACTCAGTTAAACTAAATTAATTAATTACAACTCATAATAAACTCAACGAGGGATCCTATAAAGTAGGAGACACTCTAGATGAATCAAGTTAGATGCTCAACTAGAATTAACTGAGCTAACTAAGTAAAATTAACTTAGTTAACTCGTACAAGTTATCTTGTGATGTGGAATTACAATTTTATTCCTAATTTAATTCAAGGAAAAAATTAAATCAATATTTTCTTGTTGAATTTTCAACACTCCCTCTCCAAAAGAAATGCATTATTAGATAACCCAATCCTGCGTCCATGGAACTCGATTTTTCCTCTTGATAGTGCCTTAGTGAATATGTGTGCATCATGTTCCTCTATAGGAATGTACTCCAACAACATGATTCTCCTCTGCACATAATCTCGTAGATGGTGATACCAGATATCAATATGCTTGGACTGATCATGAAAAACCGGATTCTCAGAGAGTTTGATACAACTTTGATTCTTGTAGTAAATCACTGTAGGATACATCTATTGACCAAATAACTCAACAAGGATCTTCCCCATCCAAATAGCCTTAAAAGTTTTTTGACTAGAAATCATGTACTCTGCTTCTACTGAATTGAGTGGAGTTGATCTCTGCTTCTTACTGTACCAAGAAATTGTTGCTAACCCAATACTGAAGATTCCCCCTGATGTTCTCTTCCCATCAGATGAACTCCTTGCCCAATCTGCATCTGTGAAGCCTTGCAGCTTCACTCCTCTATCCGTATCTAGCAAATACGAAACTGAGTGGTGCCTCTGAGGTATCTCAACACATGTTTAGATTCTTTCCAATAGAGTTCAGTTGGAACCATTGCTTGACTAATCTAGTTAACTGCAAAACATATGTTTGGTTGTGTGTTCACAAAATACATAAATGAACCCACAAGCTATTTGTAGATAGTAGAGAACATAACCCAAATTTGTCATTTTAAAACATTTCCTCAATTCATTCTTTATGGATGCAAAGTAGTTTTGATTATTCCCTATCATCAGAATATTATTTGCATACACCACAAGATATACAACTATTTTTCCAACTTTCTTAACAAAAAAGTTGCATCATCAAGGTCATAATGTTTGAAATTGAGTTTCATAATATGCTCACTTAATTTCTCGTACCAAGCTCATGGTGCTTTGATGAGGCCATACAAGGATTTTACAAGCTTGGATACTTTTTGTTCCTCACCCTTCACAAGAAATCCTTCTGGTTGGGACATGAAAACGTTCACTTTCAAATATCCATTCAAGAAAGTAGTTTTTACATCCATTTGATGGACTTTCCAACCATTCTGAGCTTCCAAGGAAAAGAGTATCTATATTGTAGCTCATTTTTTTGTGGTGTCAAAAGTCTCCTCATAGTCGACCCCTTCCTTCTATGTAAAATCTTTTTCCACAATCATGGCCTTGTACATGTTAAGTGAGTAATTTTCTTTATAATTGTTTTTGAAGACCCACTTACAGCGTGTTGCTTTGTTTCCCAATGGAACTTCACCTAACTTCCAAGTGTCATTCTTTATCAAAGAATCATATTATTTCTGCATCACTTCTTTCGATTCATCATGAGAAGAAACTTCTTTGAAGGAATTTGGTTTGAAATATGTAGATAAATTAATTTCTCAATCATAAGAAACATACATATCAACAAGTGAATCGGGATCATCTATATCACGTCCATTCTATTTGGTTGAGCTTCTTGTTATTGTCCTTCTAACCTCATCAGTATGAAAACTTTCAAGTATCTTTGTCTTCCATTTTGGAGGACCTTTTTGAGATGGCCCAGGCTGCTTAGTTAAATGAGATGGGATTGAATCAAGATTTAGTCTCCTAATTATATCAATCACATCAATGAAAGTGTCATTAGCGTTTGGAGCTTCATTTGGGGGAGAGAGTGCTTTAGAAGAAGATTCCACATATTGCTCCAATATATCCCCCCTGTTCAATATGTGTAATCTCATTATCAAACTCTTGAAAATAGTTTTCATGTTCAAATATGTTGAAGCTATCATGTCGTCATTGAACAACATTGTCAGTCTTGGAAGATTCAAGAAAGATCACCTCTATATATTATACACTTCTTATTAACTTCATCATAAAGACAATATGGTTTGGAGGTATTTGAGTACTCCTAGAAGATACATTTGAGACTCCTTGCACCTAGTTTGTTTCTATGTTCCTTAGTTATTAAGGAATAATAGGTGGAATCAAAAGCCTTGAGATGCCTCATTGAAGGAATTTGGGCATACCACATTTCATATAGTCTTGTTTTTTATAGCATGAGATATACACTTATTTTTTATATACAAAACACATAGAACTGCATCACCCCATAACATCAACTTAACATTCTTGGAAAACATCATCGAACATACCATATTAAATATTGTCTTGTTCATTATGTTGTCCTCTGAGATAATTTTAGGTTAATTAATTATGTCAAAGCATCTAAAATTTTTTGTTGTTTTAAAAGTTTTTAGATGACCAATGTTATTAGCAGATTAATGCAAGTGCTTAAACCTTATATATACTAAATATTTAGAAAGGGCTAACTCTTTACCTATGAATAGTAATTGGATTTAAAAGTGTGTGGAAAGGCATAAATGTAAAAGGATATGATTTCCTAAATATTCAAACTGAATTTTTAGTTAATGATAAGAAAACATGCAAGTAAGAAATGCTTACATCCCAACAAAATATATTTAATCCTATGAAGATGGTTGACAATTTATAAATGTACATGAGCATATAAAGACAAAGATTCCAATAAACTAATCTCTAAAATATATTATAACTTCATAGGGGATTTAAGATAGACCTATATTCAGTTTTCTCTTACCCGGTTTTCCTCGTAAAACTTAAAAACTTAAAAATTTGAAGCAAATCTAGAATCCTTTCATTGATATGAATCCATTGTATTTTGATACAATTCCTCTTTAGAAAACTAATCCAAGGGTTCAACCCTTGATACATTGAATTGCTACTTATTTGTCCAAAATATTTTGGATTCAATAAACATCTAATTGATTACAAAATTATTACAAAAATGTAGGAATCCTTAAACTGTTGAGGTTTTCAGTCTTGGAAGATTCAAGAAAGATCACATATCTATATATTATAAACTTCTTATTAACTTCATCATAGAGACAATATGGTTTGGAGGTATTTGAGTACCCCAAGAAGATACATTTGAGACTTCTTGCACCTAGTTTTCTTCTATGTTCCTTAGTTATTAAGGAATAATAGGTGGAACCAAAAACCTTGAGATGCCTTATCGAAGGAATTTGGGCATAACACATTTCATATATGGTCTTTTTTTTATAGCATTAGATAGAAACTTATTTCTTATACACAAAATGCATATAACTACATCAGCCCAAAACATCAACTTAACATTCTTGAAAAATGCCATTGAACATACCATATTAAAGATTGTCTTATTAATGTTGTTGTCCTTTGAGATAATTCCAGGTTAATTAATTATGTTAGAGCGTCTAAAAAAATTTTTTGTCTTAAAAGTTGTTTGGATGACCAATGTTATGAGCAGATTAAGGCAAATGCTTAAACCTTATATATACTAAATATTTAGAAAGGGCTAACTCTTTACCTCTGTACAATAATTTGATTTAAAAGTGCATGGAAACGCATAAAGGTAAAAGGATATTATTCCTTAAATTTTCAAACTGAATTTTTAGTTAATCATAAGAAAGCATGCAAGTAAACAATGTTCACAACCCAACAAAATATATTTAATCTTATGAAGATGGTTGACAGTTTTTAAATGTAGAGGAGCTTATAAAGACAACAATCCTATAAACTAATCTCTAAACTAGATTATAACTTCAGAGGGGGTTTAAGATAGACTGATATTTAGTTTTCTCCTACCCTATTTTCTTAATAAAAACTTAAATACATGTAGAACAACAAAATGAATTGAAACATAAGAAAAACTCAGAAAGAGACAAGTTGTTTGAAGCAAATCCAAAATCCTTTCATTAATATGAAGCCATTTCAGTTTGATACAATTTCTTCTTTAGAAAACTCGTCTAAGGGTTCTACCCTTAATACATCGAATTGCTATTTATTTATACAAAAATATTTTGGATTATAGAAACGTCTAATTGATTACAAAAATAGTACAAAAATGTAGGAATGCTTAAAATGTTGAGGATGTTGGCACTATCTTTGAGGAAATGGTTGATGACTTATCCCCAAAATGTGATTTCTTGTTGTCTGCCTGTTGGAGATAAAAAAATTTACTCGATAGTATCACACAACCGATCCCACCTTTCATCATTTGGTATAAAAAGATTTATTAGCTTTCCATAAAATTCATCTACTTCATTATATTTCTCAAAAGTTAGCTTGTTGATGAAAATGTTCTTGATTTCATGTTTTATAGTTAAATCAAAATCCAAGGCTTCTATGAAAGGTTTACCTGTGACATGTCCTTTAATACTTGCAAACTTGGTTGTATCTATTACAATAGTGTAAATCTTCTCACAGTAATCTTCTAAGTTGATTAATCTGCCATAGGGTTCTACTAACGCTAGCAATCCTCTTTGATTCAACAAATTAAATTTGGTACGAAATATCTGGACAACATTTTCCAAATCTTGACACTTAGTCTCCAACTGAGTCATCAAATTCATTTTTTGCAATACATTCTTAATTTCTTGGATGGTCTCTCTCCTATTTGTAATCTGGATCTACTCCAACTTTGATCTAGTCTTTGAATTCAACACTATAATATTACACGTAGCCTCAACTAATTTTTTTCCTAGTACTGTTTAGACTTGTTCAATGGTTGCTTTCACATGTCAATTAACTCTTCTTATTAAAAACTAATATGAATGGATGACCAAATCTCAGATATAGCATGATTTATATCCACCCAAATCCTTTCCTTGGCTTTGGCCAAGGTGTGAGCTACCAATTACTAATTTTATAATTGATCAATATTCTTGGAAAGTTGGTGAGATTTTGCATCTCTTCCCCCAAGAGGGTATAATTTTTTATTTTTGTGCTTCTAGATTCGTAAATTTTCCCTAAAGAATATCATTTTCTTCTCTCTCAAGAGATAGATCCTGCGTAACTTTGCTCAAATCATCTGGTACTGATGTCGAATTCCATGTTGTCTCTACAACTGTAATTGGTATG
>APFE030862380.1:9178-44484 GCA_000404065.3 Pinus taeda
CCTCAAGAGATTTTACATCATGACTTTTACAATTTTACATCTCAAGGGGGAAAACCCATTTGACATAGACCCTCGTAGACCATCCAGTTCTGTGACCAAACATAATCTAGCAGACCAACACACTAGGATTCCCCTAAGATTCTAATGACAAAATTCATTCCGGCTTTGGGGTTAGGCTGAAGGAAAACTCTGCCAATCATGGGTCGGTGAGACAAAAAACCTTCTGGAACATAGATTATCACTAGAAAATTAGGTCCACCTAGGCAATTTTCATACATGACTCAGCTCTGCTAAGATTATTTACAATTTACACATGCAGACTGGGTTTACAACATAATATGATAAATTCGATGACTGTCGAATGGCACGAACACATCAATCAAGTGCTATCCCTTTTGTGAAGAAAAGGGGGTGTACTGCTATGGGAAGTTGACACGTAGTGGTCAACACACTCCAACCCACAAAGCTTGTACGGTTGGCACTAAATAGTGTCTCAGAGGAATGACAGATTTTTGTCCAAAGTATCTTGGGTAGAGACACATTTCCTAAATGGAACAAGATGTGGCTTGACCTATTGTAGGATGAGTTGAGGCTAGCATTGAGATCCATGGGCCTCCACCATAATAGAGAGTACTTCATGGATCCTCAACATCACTTCACCATGCCCAGCTGGCTCCACACTTGTGCCATACACTTGGTAGATGTTCCAAGGTCGAAATGAGGTTGTATCAGGGCTTATGTCATCATCCTAGCCCTTACAGATGGTTTACAGGCATTTGCGATCCACTTGGAGACCCATGATGATGTCCTTGTGCCCCCACACCCACTTGGGAGTACCACAGGGATATGCTTGGAAAACAAGGGACCAACCCCTTGTCCACTATGTTCGAGGTCCATTCTTACATCATGGAACACTATGGACTCCATTAGGCCTCCTCAAAGTGCCAACGACACACTTTATTGATCATTCTACCCTCTTGGGAGGATTATTATTATGTTATTGAGCCATCTTGGTGGGCTTGTCACCAAGGGACATTATCATTGCACATTATTTTATTATTTGGGGCTCAATTAGGAAAAAATAGGCAAATCGAACTCATTATTGATTGTATAAAAACAAGTGAAGTGATTCATTTCATCATCATCACTTGGATTGGATTAGTATCTCTTGTGATATTTTCACACTTTTTACTGGGTGAACTTTTTTGAGTTTTCTTGATGCACTGTTGTGTTTGGATTTTTTCTATTGTCTTTGGAGCTTCTTTCTAATGCGAAGTTGATGAATGGATATAATCTCTTTCTCATGTAAGTTTAATTTTGATGATATTCTTGTTATTTTGTTGGTTTAATGCATGTTATGATTATCATTGTTCTTGTATGGGTTAAAGTAAATGTGAAATTCTTCTCGAAACCTTGAATAAGTGATTTAATGCATGTGTTGTACTTGAAGAGAGTGGGTGAATGTTCCTAGAGGCACCTCTTAGGTTGAAAGACCTCAAAACTTCATTTTTATGGAAAATTTGAAGTATAGATCCCTATTGACCTAGTTGTTGCCCTTGGAGAGGCTAGCAAAAATCAATTATGGCTCCTTAGCACGCCAAAATTCTTGATCTATGCATATCTTGGCAACATTAATCCCAAGAAATAAGGTATTGATCCTCATTTTCCTTTGGTGGTCAAATTTCCCTCTCGTTTCTTCACTTTTCCCAATTCTAGGCCTAACCCTAGAAGGTCTCCTAGGGCATCACACGAAATAGCCATCCAAATACCTTGAAAATTGGTCCACAGCTGCATTGGGGGCCTTCTCAAGGGGTTCTCCAAATTTGAGCACAATTCGACAATGGAATCCCGAGATATCGCAAGCCCTAGCTCGAGGATCATTTCTCTCCCTAGGTTGATTTTGGGTTAGTGTCCTCACATGGATCCTTGCATTCAAATTTCAAAATAAAATTAGTTCTTTGATCCTATTGTCTTTCCTAATTAGGTCAAGCCCCTCTTTGGTCGATCAACTTCATACCCTTGACCTAGTTTGGGTCCACCTAGGTTCTTTGTGGTCCTGCAACTTTAAAACTCAAATTCCACAAGGACTACATAGAATCCATTTCTCCATAAGGATCCTTAATTCCAGGAAGCCCCTAGTCAAGGCATATCCTCCAACCCTAGGCTATCATCATCGCTCTTCTTAGAGAGTCGATCACCTTGCTTCTCAAGCAAGTAAGCTATTTAATTTAGTCTCTCTTGTGAATAGGATTTAGGAATCACTGCTTATCCAAACATTGATCCATTCATCATTGATTCCTCTTATACCAGGTTTCCACCCATCGGTGAAAGTCTGTAAAGAGTAGGGACTCTTAGTTGAGGTGGCATTGGGCTATCACTCCATTGTTGTCCCCTGACCTAGTAGTTTCTCTATAGGATCCCCTTCTAGGACCCCTGCTAGTTTGAGTGGTAACAGGGCCTAGATTTAGCTCAAACCCCAACAAATCTTCTTGAATCCTACCTGCACAAATGAAAATTGAGATTACCCAAAACCCTAATATACACAAAATTTTAAAAATAAACCCCGAACCCCAATAACTACAAAACAAGGGTTAGAAAAAAATAATTTACAAATGTACAATGCTTGAAAATAAAAAAATTTTGAGAAATAATTTTTTAAATGATGAATAGTGACAATAGATGGAATGTGTTTTGAAAGTTATTGTATTGCCCACAACCTCAGCGAAGTAAAATAACCGCACAAAATTCTTGGAGCCCAAACAAGGTTAGATCTCCTCCAAAATCTATGAACTTGGAGCCAAAGGGCCAGGGAACCTACAAACTCTATATATTTTCTTCAAGAAAACTTGTTAGACATATGGCAAATCAAATCACCTAAGATAGACCCAAAATCTACCAATAGAATGTTCTTATCACCATCTAATGAATAAACAAGCATATAAAATTTTAAGCGCAATATAGGAAAGCACATACCTAGCACATACCACAGATCATCAGACAAATAACACTATGTACTGAACCCCAAAGTATTTTGTTATGATATTTCAAATGTTCTTAGCAAATCAGTAGAATAACACCAGCATTACAAAATTACATAGACTAGAGTCAGATTTTTCCTCTTCATGAATTTAGAAGCAAAATGGATTCTAATTTATATATAAATCCTTCAAGTGGAAAATAATGCCAAGTTGGTTTGATCCCCATCAAAATAATCTCAACCATAAATAAATATTTGATCATCTTTTAATCTGTGTTGTTGAAAATATTTATTTTTCAAGAATTTTCGAATTTCTCTTAAAACTAATTTTTATTAATACAAAAATAAATATTTTGGAAACATTTCCTCAAAAAATTGACTTTGACTTAACCACCAAGGTACAAAACCTTACGTTTTCTTAAAATATCCATTTTTGCCTTGGTGGGGGACCTCCAAATATTTACTTCTTTTTGACCCACGATATTTTTAGTCATTTTCTACTTGAGAAATTAATTTCTCTAAAATTTATTGTTGATTCTAAATTAATTAATTTTCTGGCTTAGGATTAAGCTTTATTTTTGCCAGAAAAATTAATTAATTGACACAAGAGGGGATTAATTATTTTTTCCAACCTCAAATAATTTATCCATGGTGTTTGATTTCAAGGGACCATGAACTAAAATATTTTTTACAATAGATATTACAAATTCAACCCTCAAAGGGGAATATCCATTCGTTATAGACCCTCATAATATTTACCCAATTTTGTGACACAATATGATCTAGTAGACCAAGTGATCTGTAAAATAATTTAGCCAAATAGCTTAAATTATTTCCAAATCACTTTTACAAAGACTTGATATAACACTAGGACTCACCTAAGACTCTACCAATAAATTTCACCCCAGTTTCAGGGTTTAAGCTGGAGGGAAAAGCTCTGCTAATTACCCATGTTCGGAAACACACATAATGCAGTGAAAAGAAAAACCTCCTAGGATAAAGTTCATTGTCAAAATCATGGGCTTACCTAGGTTGTTACATAACTAAACAGTCACACTAGCATTATTTACATTACAATTTGCAGAAATTGGGTTTACAATAACATGAGAACTGGCTAGCTCATGATTCTGAACTTTGAAAAAATTTGTACAACTGCTTCCTTGGACATGTGAAAAAATAGGTGCAACAAATCCCTTACTACTACTTCTGCTGAAGGTGCTCTTTAATAGAGCTCACCTCAACTCCTCCTGCTGCAAGTCTGACTACATGCTGTTGCGTCTAGGCAAAGTATCTCACCTCAAGATACTTTGGACAAAGACTTGCCACTCCTCTGAGACATTATTCAATCACAACCATACAAGCTTTGTCAATTGAGGTGCCTGCCCAATAGTTGCAAGTTGATTGTGGACTTCTTGAATCCTGGTGAGGAAGGGATCTATGCCTTCACCTTTTTGCATCTTGATGCTTCGCAGCTTCTCCTATAGGAACATATTCCGCTGCTAGGAAGTATTCTGATATAGCTGGTCGAGAGCATTCGACATCTCCTTGGCAATGTTCTTTCTAGATATATGTGAGACTATATGGTCCCGAACTCCATCTAGGATCAACCGCTTCGCCTTCACTATCTCTCTCTCCTTCAATCGATCTGTATCTTGGGGAATTGCCACTACATTATCTACATAGGCTTTCAAATCATATTCATCCAACGGGAAGGACATCCTAGCCTTCCAGATGACAAAGCTTTAGGCTCCCTCCAACCTATCCTAATATCTAAGCCCAGTTTTGGCCATCTCAAATCTAAAATGAAAACTCCCTCTTTCCCCCTGCTTAGCTGCTAAATCTGTTATTCGTACTCCCTTCTGGAGTGAGAAAAATTCCTTGTAGCAACTGCTAACTGCTACTAGAAAAATCAGATTTATAGGCTAGAAATACTCTAAGAGAAATTTCTCTATGTGTGTGCTCTTCCTCTTCTACCCGGTGTCGATTCTGCTGTCACAAATTGCTGCTAAACCCTCTTGTGCCCAAACAAGGAATCTACTCAGTGAAAATATTTGACTGATGCTCCTTCTGCTTGTTGGAATCACTCTTTCTAGCAAGCTAAATTTTTTGCCAATCTGCAGCGAAAAATCGAATTGCCCGACAATTTGTACTGCCTGGCTTAGGTTTTGTTCAGCCACCAGAAATTTGTCCTGCTGCTCCCTCTAAACAGTGAATTTTTGCTTTTGCTTCTAAGCTTCCTGTCTAATCAAAATCACTCTGATACCATGTGAAAATTTTACCATTGAAATTTCTATTGCAACGACTGGTATTAATTTATTTGCTACGACAAATATCAAATACATCACACTACAATCTTCACAATATTAAATACTGTGGAAGATGTTGGAAATACTGGGGGGTTGAATCAGTATTTCTTTTCAATTGTTACTTTTACCAGTTAGATCACTTATATTTAGAACACAAAATGAACAATAAAAATAAATGTTTTTATTAATTTCTTCTTTACAATAAATCAATTACAATATATGTAGGGTTCCAACCAAGCACCAAATTAGACTTCCAAGGCTCTAACTTTGTCAATTTTGAGGCACCAACCTCAAGGGCTCCAATCCTATATCTGGTTCAAGCTTCGATCTGGTTTCTTGAGGACTCTAATCCTCTAGGGCTCCAACCCTATCCTTCAAGGCACCAACCTTGTCTTTTCGAGGCTCCAACCCTTAGCTTTACTTTGTCAAGATATGTTTGGTCATTATTCACAACTCCCAATGTCTTCTTCAACGAGCCCTGTCAATCTTCAACTATGTCATCAATTAGCATCTACGTAACATCATCAATGACAACCTTGTTCTCTTAGAAGGTGTCATCACTGCTTTTCATTGTACTCAAAACAATTTCTCCAAGTTACCTCATGATGAATTCAATTATGCATCAATGTCTTTCAAGAATGCCTTCAAATTCAACAAGTGCCTTCTAGAGTTCTTCAACAATGCTCCCAATAGGATTACTTCAAACCCAAATCAACTTCCTCTAGGTTACTTCATTAGGATTTCAATGATGACTTCTTTATTAGTTTTCCTCAAGGCTTGTCCTCAATATTCTCTTCAAAATAGGCTCTAAGGGATGTTGTTAAGATTGTCACTTGGTTTCTCCAAATGATGCCTGTTGTCGCACAGTGTCTAGGCACTGCGACAACGCTCAGACCGGGGGCTGTCACCCTGATCTCCGATCTCTCCATTTAAGCCATCTCCCTAGGCTAAGGGGGGTAGACCCTTTGGGATAAAAGAGGACCAACTGGGAACCAGATGGGTTGTGATACACAGCGAGGCAAACAAGCACTCGATTGATTTAAAAAAAAAATGATGAGCCCTTTAAATACTTGAGACTAGTGCCTCTGCTAGATGAAGTGAAAACTGATTGATTGGTTTGCTGCTTAGAAAATAGAAATGGAAACAAACCCTTTAACAATAGCTTGAAAATACTTACTGAAATGTCTGGCATACGATAAGCATTTAATTAAGCAATAACAAAAGATAGATGCGAGATATTCACCAGATGCACAAAATTTTAACAATTAAACTTGAAAAGGTCAAATGCTTTGAATAACCATAGAATTTAAATGCTAACCAGTTCTTAAAAATGATAGAAATGGAAACAAACCCTTTAACAATAGCTTGAAAATACTTGCTTGAATGTCTGGCATATGATAAGCATTTAATTAAGCAAAAACGAAAGATAGATGCAAGATATTCACCAAATGCACAAAATTTTAGCAATTAAACTTCAAAAGATCAAATGCTGAATAATCATAGAATTTAAATGCTAACCAGTTCATAAAAATGATTCATCACTTTCAGATAGCTAATCTTTAGATAAAATTTAAGTGCATTTAACTATATAAAAATGACAAATATTAATCCCACAACAGAAAAAAAGACATCAAAGGAACTTTCAATTTTTAATTAGTCTTTTTTCAAAAGTTTTTTTTTTAATATTTTTTAGTTTTTATTTTTTAAATGATAAAATCAAAATCATAAAATTAAAATTACTAAAATGAGAAACCAAACCAAAAACTTTATAATTTTAATAATAATATATATATATAATATATATATATATATATATAAAATTTTAAAAATTAAAATAAAACAAAAACTAAAATCAAATATATCTAAAACTAACAATAATCTAATTCTAGAACTAAAAAGAAAAAGAAAAAGTACGCTAACTTAACTAGCACATATACATAAATTATAAAATCTAAATATATTAACCCGAAGCTAAACTAACTATAAACTTAAATGAAATGAAAATTAAATAACATGAAAAGAAAACTAAAATGCATATATCAAAAGAAATGAAACAGACTGTGCTAACCCTAACTTTACCCATGCATAATAAAAAAAATGTTTCTCTGCAGGCTTGCGTGAATCCAACGGGTAGACAAAGAGCAACGAGAAGAGGGTTTGGGCGTGTGCAGGAGTTGAAGCTTGCTCGACGGAGAGGATTGATGATTGAAGGGAATTGGCAACAGAATTGAAGTTTGAAAGAGAAGCGTGGTAGAAAGGCAGGTACAACTTGAAACTAGTGTTAGGAGCTCGTATGCAACGGATGAGGAGATAGCGCGTGGAGGTGGAGGATGCAGGTTTTTGAGGAGCGTAGGTGAAACTACGAGGAATGGAAAGGAATATTGTTGCCGCTGGACGGAAATGCTGAGTTTGAAGATTAATCAAGAATGGGCACCGCAGATGAAGAGGGGAGTTACTTGGGTGGTGGCAGCAACTCGATGAGAAAAGAAAAAGAAGTGCGTGTGCAGGTGGAAAATTGTGTGAGAGATGGCGGGGAAGGCATAACTCTGGAGCAGAGGACTTAGTTTGAGACTACGTGGGGAGCACGATGGGCAGCGGAAAAATGCTAGCACGTAGAGAAGGGAGGCATATGGAATAATGTAATGAAATGAAGCTGCGATCTTGCGGGTTGACGAGGGTTTGGAGGGGTTTCGAAAAACGCAAGTACAACAACTTGGGCAACAAATAAACTGAAACCGGTGGCTCAGAAACCCTTAAACAAATGATTTTCAGAAAACTTAATTAAAATCTTAAATCTTTCGGCTTTAGATTGCTTGATGAAAACCCCGCAAAATTTTCCAGATCTGAAGTAAATATTCCTGCCAGAACTGATCTTGAAGCCAGATCTTACCCTCCAGGGCCTAGATCTAGTTTCAGACAAAATGTTTTCTTCCGACCTGTAACCTGCAATAACAAAAATTGAACATCCAGAAATGAAATATGCAAGAAACAAAACTAAAACCCTAAAACCAGTTAAACAATTACAATATTACAGCTTAAAGGCTCTAAATGGCTAGATTTGTCAGTATGCCACATAAATATTTTCAGAATTTTAAATTTACTATGAGATGCTTCAGAAAACCCTTCATGCATTCACAAGAAAAATTCAAATGATAAGCCTAGGATAAAAACTAGTTGGGCTCTTTAGAAAGTGCTTCTCGGGAGTTGGCTGGTTCAACCGAGAACTTCCCCAAACACCCGTTGATCTTCAAAATCTAGATTTTCCTACACAGCTTACTTCAACCATTAACAAAGAGGGAGAAAATGATACTAAAATCCAGATCTAATGGACATACCTGCCATCATATTCAGAAATTTAACTACCATTCAAATCCTAGCGACTAAACAAGATACTTGTGTTTAAAATCACTCTTGATAAAGCTATTATCAATGGCTGAAATTAAAATCATGCACAGAAATGAAACATCTTACAGCATTTCCAAAAGAGTAACGCCAACAAGATTTCAACCCCAAAGTCTTTCTTTATTGCATATGAAAAATGACTACAAGAGAGCTTTCTTTAGCACAAGACTCACAGATCAAATGATCTCAAGTGACCCCTGACACCCTATTTAAAGAAAAAGTTTCCAACGGCTAGTTCGAGTGATCCTTGTCAAAGTGATCTCGACCGTCGATGAGGATCAAAATCTCATTTAATCTCATCCATCAAAATTTGAAATGCATTTTAATATAAAAAAATATAATTTTGCATTTATTTCCTCAAAACTTTGACTTATTATTATTTTCTTTTATTTATATTTTTTATTATTTATTTATTTTTTTCTTTTATTATTATTATATTATATTATTATTTTATTTTGTGGACCCTCAAACTTAGCCTTTGGGAATTTTACCTAGACCTAGGACCTATGAGGGGATTAATTATTTTCTAACCCTCAAGACACTTTACATCATGACTTTTACATTACATCTAAGGGGGAAAACCCATTTGACATAGACCCTCATAGACTACCCAGTCTTGCAACACAAATATAATCTAGCAGATCAAATAATCTGTAATAACCTAACCAAATAATTAGGATTATTTCCAAATTACTTTTACATAGACTCGAAGCACACTAGGATTCCCCTAAGATTCTAATGACAAAATCCATTCTGGCTTTGGGGTTAGGCTGAAGGAAAACTTTGCCAACCATGGGTCAGTGAGACAAAAAACCTTCCGGAATGTAGATCATCATTAGAAGATTAGGTTTACCTAGGCAAATACATACATGACATAGATCTGCTAAGATTATTTACAATTTACACATGTAGACTGGGTTTACCACTGTTGATAATATCGGCGATATTCAAAAATATCGCGATATTTTCGGCAAAACGATATATCGCCGAGAAAATATCGCGATATTTTCTGTTTTGAAAATATCGTGATGTTTTCAAAATATCGGCAAAATATCGCGATATTTTGAAAATATCAGCAAAATATCGGCTATGTTCAAAAATTTGAAAAAAATTATTTTTTATGCTTGCCGATATTTGCTGATATTTTCGCCGATATTGCCGATAAGATATTTTCTGGACCCTCGCCGATATTTTCCCGATACCGATATTATCAACACTGGGGTTTACAACATAGCATGATCGAGCTGATGGTGTTAGTCGAATGGCACAGACGTGTCGATCAAGCGCTATCCCTTTTGCGGAAAAAGGGGGTGTACTGCTATGGGTAGTTGACATGTAGTGGTCAACAATGCCCAAAACCCTACTCTCGAGATACCGATACATGCCAACTAAGTCTTTCTTCAACAGTTTGTTTCTCAAATAGCTCCCAATGTTTTTCAATGATGTTTCTTCAATGATTTTCCGTTGTCCCTCTTGCTTGGGTCTCTTGCCAATCCTTACAACTCACTTTCCAAAACAAACTAAGTCACTTCTGATTAATGTTCTTTTACAAGACTGTGAGCTTCTTAGGTTTATGAGTCTAGGTTCACAATTCTATAACTACAATCAGAACTGTAACTCGAATTCTTTGTGTCTTGAGCAAGGGGGACACCACAATCCAGCTTGGGTACAATCACTGTCAATGGAACAGCGGCTCGGAATTCCTCTATCTGACAGTGGAATTCGAACTTGCTATTCCACTGGCAATTGGAGGGCTTCCGAACCTTTTGTTCCACTGGAAAATAGAGGAATTTTGAGCTGTTGTTCCACTGTCAGATAGAGGAATTCCGAGCCACTGTTCCATTGTCAGATAGAGGACTTCTAAGCCTCTGAAGTGGATAACTGCTCCTAATCCAATACTACAGAAAATATTTGTCGTCCTGTAGTTAACTTTAAACCCAAACACATTTCAAATTATTCCTGTGCTCCTTTTTCCCTTATATTCACTCATCTGAGCTTCTGAAGTGTTCCTATGATTCTGCCTGAGATTGATGATGAAAGAGTGAAGTTGGATCCTTAATAAATAGTGTTTTTTACAAGCTAAAATGAAAAGACACCTCCAGGTATGGAGGCCGACTTGAAAGATAAGGTGTAGGCCGGCTCACTGCTAGATAGGAGTTTCAGGGCAAGTAAGGGCTCATTGGAAAGAGGAAAGAGTCCTCTTTAAGATGGTGTAGGAATCATTGAGAAAAGATGCATCTAAGTTGGCAAAACTTATTTTTCTTTCATCAAGTATAGTCCTCCAAATGTCATCAAGGGCTTGTATATTGGCACTTAAGGTCTAGATCATCAAACAAGGCACGTGATTGGCACTTGGCAACATTCAAGGATTTATTAAGACTTCTTCATTAGTGGCTTTACATATCAATATCTTGGCTTCATCAATGGCATCCTTATCAAACAAGAGGGACTTATCATCATGAGAAAGGACATCATCATACTATGCATGAGGTTATGACATCACAAGAATATTTGTCGTCCCAATAATGCCATATTGAAATCAAAGACAACCTTGATTAATAGAAGATAAATTGGAAACTAAGAAAATACTAGCACACACACACACACACAAATATGACAGTTATTTTTGGACAAATTTCCCTGGAAAACCCCAACTTGGGAAAACTGTTGCAACAACAAAGGGTTTTTATTATTAAGAAGCAGTGAGAAATTTTGAATACAATAAATAACGTAAAATTGGAAAATCTATCCAAGAGGAATACTGGCAAAAATTATTGGAGGGAAATTACTCTCTCTCCGAGCAATCCCGACACTTGACTGCCTATGAAAAGCTAGCCATCCAACCTACCTTGCACAAGCCCTATGTCACCCTAGCACAATCCCTTCTATGCTTTGAATGAAACAAATGCTAATTTAGTCATCTTGCCTGTTGTTAACTAGAAAAATGCTTCTTTGACCCTCTAGAAAACTTTCCCGACCTTTGGAATTGAAAACGTCTTCCTCTTCAGCTGGATTGAATTACCATTCTAAGGCTCTGCGCAACCTACTGGAGAAAATATCGGCCTCCTCTTTCTGACTCTCTAGAACTAGAAAGTTTCCTCCGAACTCACTGTCCTTTCCCCTCTCTATCGCTTCCCTTCTTTGGCTTGAACTCCTTTGGGAACTGTTGCAGCCCTCTGGAAATCGAATTGCCCAAGGAAAATCGATCTCAAGTGTGTGTTCTCCATCTACCCATCGACCTCCTCTTATAATCTCCAGTTGGGTTTCCAACGATCAAGATTAAAACATAATTGATGTATAAGATCATTTCTGGATCGATCCATGTGAGTTTCTAGATTATTCACACCTTTCTCAACTAATACTGATTAATTAACCCCTTTTCCTAAGTTTAGACTTCTCAAATATTTAAAAATAGGCTAATAATCTAATTAAGACACTTCTAGGTGGAATTTCTAGAAATGATTTATGGGTTATGGAGAACCCTTTAGTTTTAGCCTCTCCACAAAGTTGCAAGACTAGAATACCACTGATGCTACAAAAATTATCACTCCCTCTCAACAAGGAAGGTGTCCTAGTGTTGTACGCTACAACACCATGTCTCTGTATCACCCTCTATACAATGTGATTGTCTGGCCACTATGATTGTCTGCCAATTCTCACCAAGCACTGTGCAACTCTCATGTTGTATCTGTACTGTTTCCCACACTGTTGTACTGCTTCCAACTTTGCATTTGCACTACAAATCCCTCTCATCTATTGTTGATGCTACTGCAACAATTGCAGCTGAGAAGCATCTGAAATATTGAATCAATTGTCTCTACATTAGTCTCCTGAGCATCTAACTGCTACTAGCCTCTGCATTGTTCACTGAAGAATCTGTGATGTTACCAACTCTGCACTAAACCACTGACTCTGCTGCCAACACTAATCTATGCTCCTCAACACCTGACTACAATTAGTCTGAAACTGTCGCTCTAGAATATGACTACATCATTGACACTGATCCATCCTGCTACTGAATACTTTGGGCCCCCATAGAAAGGTAATGATCCATGAGGACACGTCAATGGACTCTTCCCATCCCTCTGCACATCTCTGGGACTATAATTGTGAAAATTCCTAGATCTAACAATCTTTGGAATCCTACTCCAACCAACTAAATCTACTTCACCTAGATTGTAAATTACATTAGAAACTTATTTTAGATTTCTTCTTGAAATATTGAAATAAATTACTAATGTAACCTACACCAAATTAAATATGATTCTGAAACACAGAAACTGAGCAAGGAAATACAAACACATAGGACACCATTATTTTTGGACAAAATTCCCCAGAAAAACCCAATGGGGGAACACAGTTGCAGCAGCTCTGAGGGTTTATTATTATAAAGCAGTAGCAAATTTTGAATACATCTCTAAATACCTCACAGGGTTATTCAGTTACAAAGAGAAATACTGGAAGAAAGAATTGTGAGGTTACGCCACACTATCACTGGAAATCCTGGCTGACTCAGCCCCAGACCGATTGCCCCCAGCTTTTTTGGCTGCCTCTGCGTAGTGTTTGCGTCAACCCAACGTCAAGCTCTCTGGGTTTTGCGTCACTCCTCTGGCTGATCAATTTGCTGCCCAAGAGATTTGATTTCTGCCTCCTAGTCTCACACCCCAACTCTCAGCTTCTGAAACTCGAATTCCTATGCAAATTTCTGACTCCTCACTGGCTTCTGCAATTCCTCTGCATGACTTTGCGTTGGCCCCTCTAGTTCAGCGCTGCCACTGCTAGATTACTCTCTGCACTGTTGTGACTCTCCCTATTGCTGTAACTCGACTCACTGTAACTAGTACGAATTGGGATGAAGTAGAACTCCCTCCTTGGGCTGGCACTCGAAGTCCACCGAAGCTAGGGTTGGGATTTCCACTTGGAAACACCTGGTGTGCTGAACAACACATGCAAACTTGGCTCATTGCTCAAGCGTGAGCTTGTCAAAAGACAAATTCTGAAAATGTTAGATGATGAGAAAAATGAGAGCCCCTCCTTCCTTTTGTCGATTTTCCCTCCACATCAAATTTCCCTCATCAATTTCGCTCCAATGAGAGTGTACTCTCCACGTGGGTCGAAATTCCTTTGTGGTGACCCCCACACTCCACCAAAGCCGAAATATTTCCATCGAACTCTAACGTTGAGGTGCTTCTCACGCCAAAAATAGAATGTGGGTCCCCTAAGCCCACTTCTCCTAAGTGAAAATTCAATATTCACTTAGTGAAACACTAAGTAGGAATAATACATGTTACATGAGTTGCCCCAACCTTGTTTTTCCTTCTTTTCCATTGGCCTTTTGCCTTTTCTTGATTTTTCTTTGTATTATTTCTCTGGGCTCCAGGAGGTGAGAGCATGTTACGTATGATATAAGAAGTTATTACCCCCTTAAGGTAGGGCAGTTCATTGCCTACCACGGGTTGGGATATGTGTGGGTTCCTTAATGATGTGAGGTGCTCATGGGCCCTAAGGACCAGGGTGATGGCCATATTGATAAGGTCTAAACCTTTTGTTTGACTTTTGCCCAGGTTCCTTTTAATCTCCCAACCATCTTTTGCATTTTATAATGTTCTTTCTCTTGTTTCTTTCTTGTGGCCATGATATGCTTTTAACGTTCTTTTAGTTGAATCAACCTTTGGGGAAACATTTTCCAATCTTGACCCAAACACGTGGATGAGAGGAGTGGGTGTACCAGTGCCTTGTGGACCTAGTGTTCATGTGGACCCAAAGAGGAAAGATGATGAAATAGGGCTTAATGTGTGGTGGGGAGTGAAAAATATAGAACAGAAAAACAAGACTACGCTACAAAAATCAGGGTATCCAAAGTAGTGTCATTCCTAAAGCCATAGGCCAATAGAGGATATCTCACAAGACTAGGATTGAGGATTAACCCCCCATTTAAGGTGAGGGAACAAAACTACGGTCAAAACCCTTCCTTCTTCCAAGTCACCCAATAATTAATGCCCAAGATGCCCAAGGAAAAACAAGCATAAGCACTTGATTGCACAATGAAAATCATGCCTTCCCACTTTCAAACATATGCTCTCAAGTCTCAACAGATGGGCAATGGGACATATGAATGATTCAAGGAGAGGAGATCAAATGGCACAATGAATCGGCTACATTGGTGGTTGTTAAGGGTTGTTGGCTTCCAGTTGAAGAGATGCCAAGTAGAAAATATCTCCTATGGGTCACCCACTTTTGGTGGATAACAACCCAAACTAGGCATTTGTTGGTGTGGAACTAGCTAGATTCCAAACAACATTGGCAATTACTAGTTGAGCTAACCCCTTGGGATATTTAATGTTATCCTTTTATATGGGATTGTACCAATCTTTTGACTTGTTTTTAAACATAGCATATATTTTACTTTCCAATTCTTAAAATTTGGTATGTTTTTTTGAAACAACTAGTGTATGACATCTTCTAGGACTGCAGTCATGTGTATGCTTTGAGGCTTATCATGACCATTAGAGGTGTTGTTGCCTTTATGATTATACTCCTAGTATTTAGAAGGGAATTTTATATTTGATTTTCTATCCAAGAGCATTGTCTCTCCTCTGTTACCCATCAAGCTTAGTCCTCGAGGTTTAGAAACATTTGAAAACATGTACATAACGTAAAACATTTCATATCATTTAAGTTTTTGTTTATACTATTGTTGAAGATTGTACTTAACTGATAAATACATGCAGAATTGATCTTTCTTACCACTTGTAACATTTATTTATAGATATTTTAATGCATGTCTTATGGAACATGCTTGTATTTTTAAATGACATTTTTATTTCATCTTTTGTCTTTTATTTAGTTTTTGAGTTGAAATTTGTGGATCCTATTGCAGTATGATAATTTTTTGTCAAAGCATGGAGGCTCTGCAAATGCTTATACTGTTAATGAATGTACATGCTATCATTTTGAGGTGAACTGCGAATTCTTAAAACCAGCCTTAAAGAGGTAAATTCCTACCTTATGTAATATCAATGCATCTAAATCTTAAACAATTTCCATTCTTTCTAGTCTATAAATTATATGTTGTTTGAATTTTGTTCTTCATTGGATGAAATTAATTACTAGACAAGTGCATTTTGTTGGTGGCCTTGTGAATGTGTATTGTTAATTTTATGAGATTCACATATTTATTGTTGAAGTTTAAGAAAAAAACATGCTTTATTCACCTTTGATTTATTAAATGAAATTATATTATCGTCCACATATTACCAATATAGTTTAATGGGAATAAGAATAGTGGGTAACAATGGGAATACAAAGTGGCTAGAGTACCTTCTATATCAATTAACCAAAATATAAAACCTGTATAAGAGAGTATGCAATACGAAAGAAAGGGGTGAACCTCAAAAGTGTAAAGCCCTGGCTAGTATTGATCCAAGCACCTTTCACTGCACCGCAGACCTGTAGCACTATATTAGGGCAGCGAACAGTCATGTTTGCTATTTGAAGGCAGTGAGGAACTTCTAGAGGATAGAGAGAGTCTAGGCTCCTATTAGGAGACATCCACACCTATTTCAAAAAGGGATGTAGGGTGTGTTTTAAGGTCTATTACAGTCATCCTTATTATAGGATTCTTAGCACTATAGGCAATAACAATGTGCCAAAGACCTATGACTTATGACATGACAATTGACAATTTGACCTTGACATGGACACTTAGATCTAGACATAACAGTGGTCCGAGATGGACCCTCTACTCATATGCTGGTACCTCTGCATCACTCTCTGTGCAATAATTGCGGAGTGCTCTCATGGAATATGCTCTCCCTCACACTGCCTCTGCCTTCTGTACTCCTGCTGCTACCCTCTCCCTCTCACCTGCTACTCGCCCTCTAGCTCTATCTCCTCGACTGAATCACAGCCACTGAGAAAATCGATCTGCTTGGGCAACTGAGTAACTGCACCGGTGTGTTCTCCATCTACCCATTGGCTTCTTCTTGTAATCTTCTGTTGGAGCACCAACGACCAAGATTAAAACATAATCAATGGCCCATTTTTTTGTAGGATCACATGAAGTAAGTGTTATGGCATAATGATTATTTGGTACTGTACTTTGGTGCAGAATTGCAATGAGAGGTTTGTCAACAAGGCACTAAATCAATCATTGGCTTAGTGCATTTTTTAAAATAGTCACTGACATGGAATGAGATTACGGTGAGAATTGTTTTCATATATTGACAACCATAGGTGAACACGCTTCATCTTCAAAATTTGAATGCCATCAAATAGTAGCATGACTGCTCCAATGGTATCACAACTATTCATTTCTTAATCCACAAAGATATGGGCTTGAAACAAATGGATACACATCAACTAAGAGTTCTTTAGTGTTGATGAAAATCAAGGGAAAAGGCTGCTGTCACAAACAGTCCCTGACTATCTTGTCCTAGATCTGCAACTAGAAATGTGTCATATGAATTCCAAGTGATCTTTAGAAGCAAAATTTTCATGTTCAGACTTCAACAAAAATTAGGATAACGACTTCGAGCCAATCGGAAACATTTATTGTAGCTATTTCCTCTTGAATTTGGACAGGTTGGCCTAATTTGAGAGTCATATATGTATACCATGGTAAAAGAGAGTTCTGCAATGACAGTTCGACAACTTTAATTATGCCTAGAACATTCGCTGTTATGCAATTAGCCTTGGGCACTGTGATAACATTATGAACTAGAGAAACCGCAGGCATTAACAATTATCATTATGTGTCATACAATTTCTAAGAAACCCTGGGCCGAGAATGGGCCTTGATTCCACCGTCTGTTCTTTCAAAAATTATAAGGACATACCTGTATCAGAAATGAAATTTCTTTCCTCCACTGATCTAAGAGATAAGGATGTATTATCCCAGGGCCAAGTCTGTTGTCTCTTTAAGCTAAATGAAACCTCAAATGAATCAGAAGTTCCAATCAAGAAATAAAAAAATAAACCAAATACCAGCCCACTGTAATTCCTTCACTGTCTTCCTCAGGCAACCAAAAATTTCAGAGTGTAATCATAAGAACAATTCATGTGAATATGGATACGTTGAGGTAAGGTAAGGTCTCCTTTTATAGACCAATGTAAGGACTTAAAAGCTAACCGCTTGAGGAATAGAGGGGCACCATCAGAGCTAAAATATAAAATTTTAACTAATTTGCATCTTGTGAACTAAGTAAGAGAGCTGCTGCCCTTATTGTGAGTAGATTGGGCATTAGGATTTAGTGAGTAAAGGAATTGTTTCTATAGATTAGGAAGGGATCCCTAATGTAAACGTTGGACGAGAATTTAGGATTTTAAAACATTATTAATTGTTAACTTCTTTTTAAATGGAATTTTCCATCGCTATCTTGAACTTTAAGTGAAACCCACTTAGCCTTTATAATGAGGAATTAGTCCTTACTTAAGTGCATGGGTGTGAAATATCTGTGATACATTTTATTAAAGTGATTCCCACACAAACAAGGACAAATAACCCCAATTGCTTAATTTTAAATGCCCATAATCAATGAGAATGTGCCAAGTTACCACCCCTTGGGGTTTTAGCCCAGAAAGTTGGGTCTCTGACTTCAAATTTAATTTTCTCTCAAACTAGGTGGACTTACATGGTGTACCACATACCATCAGAAACATCTTTCCGAGGAGAATCCAATGACATGGATCTCCAAGTCAAACTCAATATTTTGACCCTTCAAAAACCCTCAACAAATTCAAAGCACATCCTTAGTCTAGGGAACCCAAACCCTAGGACTTGGGTTTTTAACCATCCAATAGTATAGCTACCATCTTGATGTAATCCAATAATTACTTAGAAGTGTTCATTAACCATTTGACATCAATGAATGGTGTTTTTGGTCAAAGTCAAACCCAGTCAACTCCATGGGTTGACATCAATGACAACACCATCCAACAGATGCCTCTCGGGGCATACCATATATCAATAGAAACATATTTTCAAGGAGAATCTAATGAAATAGATCTTCGATCCAAAGTCAACGATTTGACCTACCCAAATGTGAAAATTCCAAACTGGAACCATATTGCAGCAACTGGAAATTATTCTCCTAGTTGTTAATTTAATTTAACAATTTATCTACTATTTTCTACAACAAATATTGAATAAGTCACATTGCAATCTACACAAATAAAACTACGGAAGAATAAACATTGGAAGAAATACTAGCACACACACATAAAATAACATAGTTATTTTTGGACAAAAGTCCCCTTAAAAGCCTAACTTGGGAAAATTGGTGCAGCAGTTGAGGGTTTTATTATTAAGCAGCAGTGAAATAATCTGAGTAAAATCTGGATGCCGAATACTAGAAATATTGTAGAGAAAATACTGGAAAAAATCTAGTGAGGAAATTCCCTCACCCCACAAGAAAATCCAAGTTCTAACCTTAGCTCCAAGTGAGTCATTGAAACTAGCTCTATGCAACTACGACTTCACCCTAGTGCAGTCCCTTCTTCACTCAATTCGAATTAGCCTCTCCTCAAGCCATCTGGTCTGCTGTTGTTTGCGGAAATGTCTCTCTTGACCTCCAGGAAGCTTCTGGCACTGAAACTCATCTTTGCCCAACAAAAACGAAACTGCCTCTAGAGGCTACTGCAATGCCCCAATGTTGCCTCTCTGTGGCTCTTATGCCTCTCTGCAAATGCACTCATAGGATATGGAAATATTCCTCCGGCTTTATTGTATCTGCCTCTCTCTCATTGCTTAAATCTCTAGCTCTCTCTTCGACAGCTGACTGCTGCTACTCTAGAAATCGATCTGCTCAGAAATAAAATCTCTCAAGTGTCTTCTCCATCGCCACATCGACATTCTCTTATAATCCTCTGTTGGAGCACCAACGACCAAGATTAAAAATTAATCAATGGCTAGGATCATCTTTGGATCAATCCGTGTGAGTTTCTAGATGATTCACACTTTGACTTAATTAATACTGATTAATTAACCATATTCCCTAAGTTTAGACTTAGGAAATATTTAAAACCTGGTTAATAATCTAATCAAGTCATTTCTAGGCGGAATTACCAGAAACAATTTCTGGGTTTTGGAGATCTCATGCATTCTAGCCTCTTCACAAAATTTCAAGGTTGTTAAACTGTTGTCAACACTACATCTGCACTATAACTCCCTCTCATTTGTTGCTGCTACAAGTGCAACTGTTGATTTCGGGTAATATCAGATATGCTCTAGCCACAAAAATAGGTGGAGAGGCTAAAGCACATGAGATCTCCAATACCCAGAAATGGTTTGGGCAGATTCTAAACAATTTGGGAGATATTAAAATAATTAATATTTTTAATGGAGTCCCTAAGTCTAAACTTAGGGAATATAAAATATTAATGTGTGTTAATATAAAACTATGTTAGAAGGGTCCAAAAGTCATGGATCAAGCCAGAGTTAATCTTAGCTGTTGATTAGGGACTTAATCTCGGCCGTTGAATTGTCAATGAGAGAAGTATATAAGGAGGCTTGAGGGTCACTTAGAGAACACACCAGAGTGATCAGTCATTCTATTCTCTAGAGCGGGGTTTGCTAAGAGAGATGAGATCAGTGATCAACAGTAAGGGGTACTGAATACAGAAGCAGAGAGGCAGAGAGGGTACCGAGAGAATCAACGCAGAAGCCGGGAGAGAGGGACGCAGAGCCAACTAGAGGCCCACGCAGAGGAAACCAAGAGCTGCACAGTGCCTCCAGAGGCTGACAAAGGGGTTATTGGGCTGACGTTGGGTTGACGCAGGGCCAGGAAGGGCTAACGCAGTCCCTAGAAGCAAACACTGGGGTTTTCATGGGGTAGATTGGAGTTGGGAGTTGTCAAAGTGTTTATCTAGGGTTTTAGCCAGAATATCTGCTTCCGAGTAGAGAGTTACTATTGCCGATATTATTCTCTATTGGGTGAGTTGGTTTTGGCACCTAGATTGTCTTCATAAACTGCATAATAATAAAACCCTCAGATCGCTGCACTGGTTTTCCCACATTGGGTTTTTCCGGGGACATTGGTCCAAAAACAATGGTGTCACTTGTGTGCTTGTTTTGTTTCCTTCAATTGATGATCTATAATGTGTTGAGCATGTACTTGTATTTATTTTCAGTATTTACATGGAAAATAACTTATTAAGTAATCAAAACAAGTATTAGAAAAGTACATGAAGGGTTTCTAATAGTTAGACTTAGAAATTCCAACATGGTATCAGAGGATGGTTGCAAATCATAGGAGAACTGAGGACATCAGCCAAGTAGAGCAGCAGCAGCAGAAAACAGTTGTCTCGAGTGACAGAAGTTGTTCCTAGCAGAGAAGCAGCAAGGAAGGGGTGGCCCATTGCCTGCGTCATTGAGTTTCAGCCGGGAAGAGGATCAGCGCAGTGGTAGAGGGGAGTAGACTCGACCTACGCAGTGCCGGGTCATCTTTTTAAGTCTAGAAGGATTGACACCCGTGGCCAGGAGGTGCAAAGTTTGTTGGCGTCGAAATTGCGCGGAGCGTAGAAGCTCTAACCTTTAGTTTGTTGGGGCTTAGGAGGCTGTGGGTAAATTGCAGAGTGAAGCTGGTGAGTTACTATAGTCAGAACAATACCTAACAGGGCAAGACCAAGGAGGAGGGAGTTGCTACCAAGGATTTCTGGCCAAGAAATCTAGATCAGTGATGCAGCTGCACTAAGGATCGAAGTGGAGGCACCTCGACATTAGCAGAGGGGTTTCCAGGAGGGAAATCGAGGCTCAAAGGGAGTCACACCGAGAATTTCCAGAAGGGAAGTAGAGGAGCAGCAAGATGGAAATGAACGGGGTAAGAGACTGGGACAGACTAGACAGAGCCTCAAACTTCATAGTCTGGAAGGCCAAAATCTTATCCGTTTTAGACAGGAACTGTCTCAAGCAATTCTCCTTGAGGACAATAGTGATCCTCATTGACCTAGCTAATAACAACAAGTACGAGGATGCAATGGCGAGGGCCAAGAGCATCATCCTTGATGGGGTCAAGGACCATGTAGTACCACACATTGCCGAGAAGAATATGGAAAATGAGATGTGGGAGGCCCTAAAGAAGCTGTATCAGCATACTTCCGTGTAGAGGAAGATGCTACTAGAAAATCAGTTGCAGTCATACTAGATGCAAAAGGGAGAAAAGATCGACCCCTTCCTCAGTCGATTGAAGGAGATATGGGATCAGCTGACTTCCATAGGAGCCACGCTGGATCAAGAATTGATGGTGAGAACAACCCTGAACGTAGTCTCAGAAGACTGGGAGGTGTTTGTCCAGAGCATACTAGGCAGGGCAACCCTTCCAAATTGGGAAGAAATGTGGGCGGTGCTTCACCAAGAAGAGATCAGAAGGCTAAGCAAGGCGGGAAGCAGCGGCAAGGGGATCAGAATCAAGGAGGAGGAATATGAGGATGTTGCCCTAGAATCTGAGGGAAAGCAGGAGAAACGAAAGAAGGACCTCTCCAAGGTAAAATGCTTCAACTGTGGGGAACTGGGTCACTATGCGAGCCAGTTTCTGAGGAAGAAGAAAAAGGGAGAGGCTTTTGAGACCAAGGTTGTGCCAGCAAGGGCAGAGAAGGAATTGGAGATAGATGATGACTGTGCCATGAGTGCTCACATGCCACTTGAGCGGAAGTGGGGAGACATTGAGCTGTAGTCAAATGGACTACAGGCGATGAGGGGCAGGATCCTCGAGGTACCCAACCTCTTGGATTATACCTTGCTACAGGAGCCTTGAAGAGGAGTAGCAGGACTAGTGTATGTCGGTAGAGGCGGATGCAGATGGAGTGACTGTTGATTTGGGGTAGCAACGGATGTGCTCTAGCCACGAAATTTGGTGGAGAGGTTGGGGCACATGAGATCTCCAATACCCAAAAAGGGTTTGGGCAGATTCTAAACAAATAAGGGGATATTAAAATAATTAATATTTTTAATGGAGTCCCTAAGTCTAAACGTAAGGAAAATAAAATATTAATGTGTATTAATATCAATCTGTGTTAGAATGGTCCAAAAGACAATGATCAAGCCAGATCTAATCTTAGCCATTGATTAGGGACTTAATCTTGGCCGTTGAGATGACAACAAGAAAAGTATAAGAGGAGGCTTGAGGGTCACTTGGAGATACACCAGAGTGATCAGTCATTCTATTCTCTAGAGCGAGGTTTGCTAAGATAGATAGAATCAGTGGTCAGAGAGTAGCTGAGGGACATTGAGTACATAGAAACAGAGAGACATAGATAGTGTCGGGAGAGCAGTAGAGCAGCCAGAGAGAGTGACATAGGAGTAGCCAGTGCTCACACAGGGCCACGCAGAGGCAGCTAAGTGATGTGCAGAGCAGGCCAGCGTAGCTGATGCAGAGGGTCAAAGAGCTGACACAGGGCCTCCTGGGGCTGACGCAGGCAAAGATAGGCTGATGCAGGGCTAGCGCTGGGCTAGGAGAGGCTGACGCAGTCCAGATTGCACAGACACTGGGGTTTCTGGGGCAGATTGGAGCTGAGTAGCTGCCGGAAGGATTATCTGAGGTTTCAACCAGTAGATTTGTCAAAAACAAAGAGGTATTACTGCCAAGGAAATTCTCTATTGAGTAGGCCAGTTTCGACACCCAAATTGTACTATGATATTGCTTAATAAGAAAACCCTCAGATAGCTGCACCGATTTTCCCACATTGGCTTTTTCTGGGGACATTAGTCTAAAAATAATGGTGTCATATGGCGCGTTTGTTTTTGTTTCTTTTAGTTTCTGATTTGTAATATGTTGAGCATGCACTAGTGTTTATTTTCAATATTTACATCGTAAATAACTTGTTAAGGAAAATAACAAGTAGGTAGGAATAAATCAGATAAAGTGCATGGAGGGTTTCTAACTAAGTAAACTTAGAAACTTCAACATGGTATTAGAGCGTGATTGCAGATCACAGGAGGACTAAAGGACATCAGTCGAGAGGAACAATAGCAGCAGAAAATAGCTGTTCCAAGATGACAAAAGTTGTTTCTAACAGAGCAGCAACAAGGAAGGGTGATCCAGTGCCTGCGTCATCAAGGGTGAGTGGGGAAGAGGCATCACAGAGGCTAAGGAAGGCAAAGAAGCCTCACGCAGAACCATGCAGTAGCTGGGAGGGATGATGCATTTGGTTGGGGAGACCGAGTTGCTGGTGCCGAGATTGTGCAGAGCCTAGGAGCTCTCACCTTCAGGTTGCTGGGGTTTAGAAGGTTGCGGGAATATTGCAGAGTGGAGTTGGTGAGGTACTGTAGTGAGAACAATACATGACAGAGCAAGGGCAGAGGAGTTGCTACAAGGGTTTCTAGCCGAGGAACCCAGATCAATGGTATGGTTGCACAAGATGACCAAAGTAGGGGACATCTCGACAACGGCAGAAGGATTTCAAGGAGGGAAATCAGGACTCAGAGGGAGTCCAGAAGAGAACTTCCAGATGGGAAGTAGAGAGACTCAGCAGGAGTCGAAATGATAACTTCTAGATGGGGAGTAGACTCTGTAGGAGTCGAACCGAGAACTTCCAGATAGGAAGTAGACTCAGTACGAGTCGAACAGAGAACTTCTAGGTGGGAAGTAGACTCAACAAGAGTCGAACAGAGAACTTCCAGGCAGGAAGTAGAGAGACTCGAAGGAGTCGATAAGAAGAGCAGGGAGATGGCCATGAATCGACTGAGAGATCAGGACAGGTTGGATGAGGCCAGGATCCTGTCTGTTCTATGTGCCATGAGTGCACATGCACCACTTGAGTGGAAGTGGGTAGACATTGAGCTGTAGTTAGGTGGACTACAGTCGATGAGGGGAAGGATCCTCGAGCTAACCAGCCTATTGGATTAGACCTTGCTACAGGAGCACCAATGAGGAGTAGGAGGACTGGTTGAGTCAGGTAGAGATGGATGCGAATGGAGTGGTAGAGAGAGCTACAGTGCAGGAGTCCCGAGACAGCGCGAGGCTAGCAGGCTGCAGCAGTGCGAGAGGCACAGGAGTGTTGCACCAGTGCAGGATGTCACAGAGAGGTGTGAAACGATGCGAGATGCAGGGAGTTGCTGCAGCAACACAAAGGTCAGAGAGGGAGCACTTGTTAGCGGCAGAGGGAGCTTTAGCATTAGTGGGTGTCTCTAGCTCAACAGGGAGGTCCGATTGGGAGATCAGTTACTTACTTCTCAGTAACTGAGTTGTAGTGCAGCAGTGGGCAACATGATGCAACATGATGAGAGGAGGTGCAGTGCGGATGCAGTGCTGGGAGAAAGGACCAACAGTAGCACGAATGCAGAGGGAGCTGTCGTACGTATGCAACAGTGGCAGTGGCAGAATCATGGGCAACAGTATAGGATGCAACATTGTAGAGGATGTTGGGCAGGAAGGCCTAGCATCAGCACAAGTACCAATGCTTGATGATCAGAGTGATACTCAGTGAGGAGTATTGCTAGAGCACAGTCCTTGCTAAGAGGGAGTGTTAATTTGGGGTAGCATCGGATGTGCTCTAGCCACAAAATTTGGTGGAGAGGTTGGGGCACATGAGATCTCCAATACCAGGGTTTGGGCAGATTCTAAACAGATAAAGGGATACTAAAATAATTAATATTTTTAATGGAGTCCCTAAGTCTAAACTTAAGGAAAATAAAATATTAATGTGTATTAATATGAATCTGTGTTAGAATGGTCCAAAAGACATGGATCAAAACAAATCTAATCTTAGCTATTGATTAGGGACTTAATCTTGACCGTTGAGATGACAACAGGAAAAGTATAAAGGAGGCTTGAGGGTCACTTGGAGATACACCAGAGTGATCAGTCATTCTATTCTCTAGAGCGGGGTTTTTGCTAAGAGAGATAGAATCAGTGATCAGGGAACAGTTGAGGGCATTGAGTACAGAGAGACAAAGAAGCAGAAATAGTGTCGAGAGAGCAGCAGAGCAGCCAGAGAGAGTGATGTAGGAGCAGCCAGTGCTCACATAGGGCCACGGAGAGGCAGCTAAGTGTTGCGCAGATCACCAGAAGGGCTAGTGTAGCTAACGCAGAGGGTCAAAGAGCTGACATAGGGACTCCTGGGGGTGACGCAGGCCAAGATAGGCTAACGCAGGGCCAACGTTAGGCTAGGAGAGGCTGATGTAGTCCAGATTGGGCAGATGTTGGGGTCCTTGGGGCAAACTGGAGCTGAGTAGCTGCCAGAAGGATTATCTAGGGTTTCAGCCAGTAGATTTGTCAGAAACAGAGAGGTATTACTGCCAAGGAAATTCTCTATTGGGTAGGCTAGTTTCAGCACCCAAATTGTACTCTGATATTGCTTAATAAGAAAACCCTCAGATAGCTGCACTGTTTTCCCACATTGGGTTTTTCCAGCCTCCAGGGACATTAGTCCAGAAATAATGGTGTCATATGGCGCGTTTGTTTCTATTCTTTTAGTTATTGATCTGTAATACATTGAGCATGCACTAGTGTTTATTTTCAGTATTTACATTGTAAATAACTTGTTAAGGAAAATAACAAGTAGGTAGGAATAAATCAGATAAAGTGCATGCAGGGTTTCTAACTAAGTAAACTTAGAAACTTCAACAATGACAAAGGGAGCTACAGTGCAGGATTCCCAAGACAGCGCGAGGCTAGCAGGGTGCAACAGTGCGAGAGGCACAAGAGTGTTGCACCAATGTAGGATGGCACAAAAAGGTGTGCAATGGTGCAAGATGCGTAGAGTTGTTGCAGTAGCGCAAAGGTTAGAGAGGGAGCACTTGTCAGTGACGGAGGGAGCTTCAGCATCGAGAGTGTTTCTAGCCTGACGGAGATGTCAAAGTTGGGAGATGAGTTACTTACTTCTCAATAACTGAGTTGCAGTGCAGCAGATAGTAGTGGCAGTGCTATGGGCAGCACAATGCAGCATGATGAGAGGGGTTGCAGTGCAGATACAACAATGGTAGTGGCGGGACCATGGGCAGCAGCACGGATGCAGAGGGAGCTACTGTACAGATGTAGCAGTGGCAGTAGCAGGGCCATGGGTAGAAATACATGATGCAGCAGTGCAGAAGATGTTCGGTAGCAGGCCTAGCATTAGCACAGGGAATGATTACAGATGATCAGGGTGATGCTCAGTGATGAGTATTACTAGAGCACAGTCCTCGCTAAGAGGGAGCGTTGATTTGGGGTAGCATCGGATGTGCTTTAGCCATGAAAATTGGTGGAGAGGCTAAATCACATGAGACCTCCAATACCCAGAAATGGTTTGGGTAAATTCTAAACAGTTTGGGAGATATTAAAATAATTAATATTTTTAATGGAGTCCCTAAGTCTAAACTTAGGGAAAATAAAATATTAATGTGTATTAATATAAAACTGTGTTACAAGGGTCCAAAATTCATGGATCAAACTAGAGCTAATCTTAGTTGTTGATTAGGGACTTAATCTCGGCCGTTGATTTGTCAACGAGAAAAGTATATAAGGAGGCTTGAGTTTCACTTGGAGAACACACCAAAGTGATCAAACATTCTATTCTCTAGAGCAGGGTTTGCTAAGAGAGATAGAATCAATGATCAGAAGCAAGGGGTGGTGAATATAAAAGCAAAGAGGCAGAGAGGGTACCAAGAGAATCAACGCAGAAGTCGAGAGAGAGGGACATAGAGCCAACTAGAGGCCACACAGAGCCAGCTAGGGCCCACGCAAAGGCAGCCAGGAGAAGCGCAGTGCCTCAGAGAGCCAGTGTGGGTGATGCAGAGGCTTTAGAGGCTGACGTAGGGGTTATTGGGCTGATGTTGGGCTGACGTGGGGCCAGGAAGGGCTGACACAGTCCCTAGAGGCAGACGTTGGGGTTTTCGTGGGGTAGATTGGAGCTGGGAGTTGTCGGAGTGTTTATCTGGGGTTTCAGCCAGAATATCTTCTTCCGAGTAGAGAGGTACTACTGCCGAGATTATTCTCTTTGAGTGAGCCAGTTTTGGCACCCAGATTGTATTCAAAAACTGCATAATAATAAAACCCTCAGATAGCTGAACCAGTTTTCCCACATTGGGTTTTTCCAAGGACATTGGTCTAAAAATAGCGGTGTCACTTTGTGTGCTTTTTTTGTTTCCTTCAGTTGATGATTTGTAATGTGTTGAGCATGTACTTGTATTTCTTTTCAGCATTTACTTGGAAAATAACTTGTTAATTAATAAGAACAAGTAGGCATAAATAAATCAAAAAAGTACATGAAGGGTTTCTAACAGTTAGACTTAGAAATTCCAACAACAATATCTGCAACTAAAAATCATCCAAAATACTGATTCCACTATGATCAGTATAATGCATCTATCACTTGCGTCTCTAATTGCTGCTAGTATCTGCACTGTCATTGAAGAATATGCAACATTGTTAACTCTGCATTGTGCCAAGTACACTGCTACCAACTCTGCACTACGCTCCCCAGCATCTGACTACTACTAGTCTCTGCAACTGTCACTCTGACATGTGACTGCATCAACTGTCATTGGTCCATCCTGCTACTCGACACTGTGGACCCCTGTTGCAAGGTATTGATCCATGAGGTGGACTCCTCAAGGATCTTTCCCATCTGTAGCGCTCTGGGGCTACACCTCCAAATCACCCCACCTCACTCTTGGAGCTATATCGACGATGATAGCGAAGTCTTCCTCCAACCTGGAGTATAACCTATCGATCTCAACATGTGTTGCTGCCTGGTCTTCCCTCTCCTCTTTGTCCTTCTTCCTGAGAGAACACTGGGTACTTTGGTGACCAAGTCGCCACACCTGAAGAACTTGACCTTTGATAGGTCCTTCTTCTTCTTCCTCTACTCCCCCTGTCCCTAATGGGACCCTTAGATGCGAGGGTGACATTCTCCTCCTCCTTTACCTGCTTTTATCCACTGGTGTTTCCACTAATGGAGCTCTTTAGAAGAGCTTGCCTCAATTCCTCCTACTGTAAGTCGGCCCACATTATGTCCCAATCTTGTAACTTGTCTCTGCCTAATATGCTTTGGACAAAGACCTGCCATTCCTCGGAGACACTGTTGAGTTCCAATCTCACAAGCTCTGTGGGTTGACACACTGCCCCAACTAACAAATGGTCCCAAAACTCCTGAATCTTCATGAGGAAGGGGTTTATGCCTTCCCCCTTCTACATCCATATGAGCCTTAGTGTCTCCTCGAGGTACATCTTCCGCTACTCGGAAGTACCCTAATACAATGTGGTGAGAGCATCCCACATCTACTTGATAGTATCTTTTCTAGCTATATGTTAAACAAAATGATCTCGAACTCCATCTAGGATCAACCTCTTTGCTTGTGCCATCTCTTTCTCGTACTCCTTCAACTGATGCACATCCATGGGAACTACTACCACTGCATCAATATATGTTTTCAGGCCAAACTCATCTAGAAGGAAGAACATCCTTGCCTTCGAGATGACGTAGTTGGAAGCTCCATCCAACTTTTCCTGATCAGGAAGCCCAGCAGTGGCCATCTCAACAAAAATGTCGAAAACCTCCTCTTTCCTTCTTCTCGGGTGTTTCTCTACTATTCACACTCCCTTCTAGAGTGAGAAGATCTTCTCACAATAACTATTGATCTGCAAGGAAAAATCAAACATCTTAAGGCTAGAAGTTATCTGAGGAAAATTTTCCCTCTATGTGTGCTATTCTTCCTTCCACCCAACGTTGGCTCTGCTCTAGCAAACTGCTGCAAAAACCATTGTGTCCAGCTAGAGATTTTCTCAACGAAAAATCTGGGCTACTCCCTCTACCTATAGAATCACTCGATCTAGTAGGATTGAATTTTTCTGCCCATCACTCAGAAAAATCGAACGTCCATAAGTAATTCAGCTTCCTAGAAGAATGACTGCACTACCCTTGGGAATTTCATCTTTCTGCCCACAATGAGCAGCAAAATTCCTTCTCTCTTCGCCTTTGAGCTCTCAGCTGATCAATTGTGCTCGGATACCATTTGAAAATTCCAAACTGGAACCCTATCGTAGCAACTAGAAATTATTCTCCTAATTGTTAATTTAATTTAACAATTTAATTACTGTTTTCTATAGAAATAAATCACACTACAATCTACACAAATAAAATTGTGAAAGAATAAATGTTGGAAGAAATGTTAGCGCATACACATAAAATAACACAGTTATTTTTGGGCAAAAGTACCTAGAAAAAAACCAACTTGGGAAAACTGGTGTAGCAATTGAGGATTTTATTATTTAGCAGCAGTGAAATAATCTGAGTACAATTTGGATGTCGAATACTAGGAATCCTGCAGAGAAAATACTAGCAAAAATCTAGTGAGGAAATTCGCTTATCCCACAGGCAATTATGGGTTATGACCTCAGCTCCAAGTGAGTCATCGAAACTGACTCTGCGCAACTACTTCGTCACCCTAACACAATCTCTTTCGCACTCAGTTCGAATCTACCTCTCCTCAATCCGTCTGGTCTACTACTATTTGGGAAAATTTCTCTCCTGGCCTCCAAAACCTCTGTCCAGCTTCTGGCACTAAAACTCGTCTTTCCCTAAAAGAATTGAAACTGCTTCTAGAGGCTACTACGCTGCCATAGTGTCAACCTCTCTGTGGATCTTCTGCCTCTCTTCAAATGCACACACCGGATCTAGAAATCTTCCTCTAGATTCACTGTGTTTTCCCCTCTCTCACTACTTCGATCTCTAGCTCTCTCTTCGGCACTGACTGCTTCTACTCTGGAAATCGATCTGCTCAGAAATCGAACCTATGAAGCGTCTTCTCCATCACAACATCGACCTCCTCTTATAATCCTTTGTTGGAGCACCAATGACCAAGATTAAAAATTAATCAATGGCTAGGATTAATTCTGATTAATTAACAATATTCCCTAAGTTTAGACTTATGAAATATTTAAAATTTGGTTAATAATCTAATTAAGTCATTTATAGGTTGAATTTCCAGAAACAATTTTTGGATTTTGGAGATTTCATGTATTCTAGCCTCTCCACAAAATTTCAAGGCTAGAACACATCCGATGCTACAAAAACTAACACCAAAACCCTCGACCAAGTCGGGGTACATCCTCAGTCCAGGGAACCCAAACCCTAGGACTTGGGGTCTTCAACCATCCAATAGAATAGCTGCCATCTTGATGTAATCAGACAATTATTAAGAAGCATTCATTAACCATTTGACATCAATGAATGTTCTTTTAGGTCAATGTCAAACCTAGTCAACTCCATGGGTTGACATCAATGACAACACCATCCAACACATATAATGCTTTTTGACTCAAAGAAATGTGAAATAAGAAGGGAAATTTAGTCAACTAGTGGCTACTGCAACTAGGACTCCAAACGACATATACACATTGGATGAGATTGTTAAAGGTTGTTTCTTGGCAAAAGAAGGCGAGAGTTGGCTCTAGCATAGACGAATGTGACATATAAACTTCGATAACTCTGTCAAGTGTTGATTTCTGGTAGCATCGGATGTGTTGTAAGTCTCAAATTTTGCAAGGAGCCTTAGAGATATGTATTCCACAATACCCAGAAATTGTTTTGGGAAATTCCACCTAGAGACACTTTTATTAAAATAAGTAATTATTTTTAATGGGTCCCTAAGTCTAAACTTAGGAAATTAAAATAATTAATGGGTATTAATTTAAACCATGGGTGCAACTTCTAGAAGAATACGAAGATCGAGTCCAAATGATTTGAGCCATCAATTAGAATCTAATCTTGGGTGTTGGTTCTCAACTAGAATATTATAAGGACATCGAGGGGCATTTGGAAAACACACTAGAGGCAAATACTTAGTTACTTGAGTAAGATCGATTTTTCTCATTGGTCGAAGTTTGGCAAGAGAAAATTGAATAAGAGGGAGAGTTGTAGGTGAGAAGGACAGAGAGGGTATCAACATCATTCAAGAGGTCAGGGGCAGAAGACGCAGAGCGGAGGGAGGACAACGCAAAAGCTGTGACACAGAGGAGGGACAGCGTAGAGGAAGTGTGACACTTGGACTGCACTGTCCTCAAGCAGGAGCTGACGTAGTGAGACACAGAGAGGGCAGCAGGTCCTCTCCTGGATCAGAAACTCGTCGAGAAGTGTCTGTAAAATTTATCACATAGAATCCTCTTCTATGCTACTGGTTGTATCTTGTACATGATAGTTTTGTTGAAGAATAATAAAGAAACCCTCATCTGTTGCACAGGTTTTCCCACATTGGGTTTTTACGGGGACCATTGTCAAAAAATAACCGTCATCGTGGTTATACTTGTGCTAGAATTTTTCTTTGCATTCACTTTTCGCAGTATTTTAATTGTGAAGGCTAGAATTTATTTCGATATTTGTTGTAGAAACACTGTGAATAACTTATTTATGAGTTAATAAGTAGAAGAAATAATATTAATCATTGCAGTTGGATTTCTATTTAGAAACTTTCACATGGTATCAGAGCAAGGTTAAGCAGTAGTGCAGACTAGAAGAGCCAGCGTTAAAGAGAAGGAGGGAGTTTGAAATTATTGCATGGGCAGAAAATCGAATCCCCAGAAGAATTGTGCACTCCAGCCTAGGAGGGAAAAATTCCCATGAGAAAATCTCTCTCTGAGAGAGTCAACAGAGAAGAATTTTTCCAAATTCTTCCAGTGACAAAGGTAGCAGGGTTGAGCAGTCTTCAGGAGAAGACACAGTTTTTCCTGCAGCAGTTGCTAGGGTAGGATACATTAGAGATCGTTAGAAAATAGCACAAATATGGAAGCTCAAGATGTCTCCGAATTATCTTCGAGATTAGAAGAAGAATTCGCATGCTTAGCAAGTTCAGTGTTAGCAAATGTTTGGTACATTGATAGCGGGGCTTCAACCCATATGACTAGAGTACAAGAATATTTCTCGAGCTATCAAGAAGAACAAATGGACTTCCATATTAATGTGGGAAATAGAACAAAGTGCACTCCAGTAGGGAGAGGCACCATAGCATTTCAGAAGGAAGCAGGAACCAGTGTCCAAGCCACCAATATTCTTCACATGCCTGGGTTAGGAATGAATCTGATTTGACTGTCCCAATTACAGGACAAGGGATACGATGTATACTTCATTGGAAAGAAATTATACGTAAAACATCCAAATTGGAAGAAGAAGAAACAAATTGGAGCTCGAAGCAACAGATTGTATAGGTTGCAGCTCGAGTCTCCAATGGCACTCATAGGCAACGATCATAATGGTGAAAAGGAACTAAATGAATAATGGCACAGGAGAATCGGACACTTACACCATGGAGCACTGAGGATGCTCAAAGAGACTGATATTAGGAGTTCTAGTCCTTAGTATTGAGCGTGATGATTTATGAAGAGGATGCGTACTAGGGAAGTATGCTAAATCAACTTTTTCCAGAAGTAACAATAGAGCAGAATGTGTATTGGGATTGATACACTTAGATATCTGTGGTCCAATGTCCACAAGAGCTCTTAGTGGTGGCAAATAGTTTTTCACCTTTATTGATGATCACTCTAGAAAAACCTGGATCTATTTGTTAAAGACCAAGGATGAGGTCTTTGATCGATTCATAGAGTTTAATGTTCTCATTGAAAACACGAGAGGGAAAATGATAATGGTGGAGAATATACAGACAAAGACTTCACAGATTTTTATGCAAAGGAGGGCATCAAAAGAGAATGGACAACTCCATATAATCCGGAGCAGAATGGAGTAGCAGAGAGAAAAAATAGAACTATTGTTGGGGCAGAAAAAGCTATGTTGTATGATCAAGATTTTCCTAGATTCTTATGGGCAGAGGCTTGCAACACAACGGTGTATATCTAGAATAGAACTCCTCACATAGCATTGGGGAAGAGAACGCCCGAAGGTTTCTTCACTGGGAATAAGCTGGAAGTAAGTCATCTCAGGATATTTGGAAGTGTGGCATATTGTTACATTCTAGACGAAAAGCGCAGTAAACTAGATTAGAATGCAAAAAAAGGGTACCTCATAGGATATAACGAGACCTCAAAGGCATAGAGAATCTACATTCCTAGCAGTAAGAAGATTTTAGTGAGACGGGATGTGAATTTCATGGAGGATAGAGCTTTTAGGAAATCTCGAGAGATGCCAGCAGAAGGTCAGTCAACAAATGTTCCATTAGTCCAACAGTAGCAGGGGCAAGCAAGAGGACAGACACCTGAATCGAGTACAGTGACTAGTACAAGAATTTCATCAACAGAAGGAAATCCAAATAGTTGTCAGTAGATGTAACGACAGGACCATAAGGAGGAGTTAACTGAGCCTCCCACCACCAATGGTAGAACCAGCAAGGAAGTACAACAAACACTGAGGGACACAGAGGAGTATGTTAGAGATCCTTGAACCGAGAAGAGGTAACATAGACAACCTGATAGATACCAGGCCTTGGTAGCACATGTTGAAGAACCCTCTAGCTTTCAGGAAATCATTTAACACCAAGTTTGGGTGATGCAATGGTAAAACAGTATAGTTTTATCATGATAAATGATGTCTGGGAAGTAGTACCTAGACCAAAGGATAGATCTATTGTAGGATCAAGGTGGATCCACTAGATAAAGTATGTTGCAAATGGTAGTATAGAAAAGCATAAGGCTAGGTTCATGGAAAATGGGTACGCATAGAAAGAAGGAATAGACTATGAAGAGACTTTCGCCCCAGTATCTAGATATACCTCTATCAGATCCGTTATATCTCTAGCAGCTCAACTGGGATGGGAGATTCACCAGATGGATGTCACAACAACATTCTTGAACAGGGTGATAGAAGAAGAGGTGTATATAGAACAACCCAAAGGCTTTGAAACTCATGAAAAGAGAACTCATGTATGAAGATTAAAGAAATCCTTGTATGGGCTCAAGCATGCACCCAAAGCATGGTATGGTCGGATTGATAGTTGCAGCAATTGGGATTCGTCAAGAGTGATGCTGATCCCAATCTCTACTATTTAATGGTAGAGAATGAGCCACTTATTCTGGTATTATATGTGGATGACTTGTTTTTAACAGGGTCATCTAGGCTCATATAGGACTGCAAGAAGAATTTTGAAGTAGAATTCGACATGAAGGATATGGGGTTGATGCATTATTTTCTAGGGTTGGAAGTTTGGCAGAAGAATGCGGAGATCTTCCTTAGGCAAGGAAGGCATGCTACAAAAATTCTGAAGAGATTCAAAATGCAGGATTTTCGACCCATGGCTACTCCCATGATCACCAACTGGAAGAAAATAGATGCATCAGGAGACAAGAAGGTGGACCCCACCTTGTACAGACAACTCACTAGGTCGCTCATGTATCTAGTCAACACTAGGCCAAACATTTGCTTCGCTATCAACACCCTTAGCGAGTTCATGGTGGAACTAAAAAGGGTGCATTGGGCAGCAGTTAGGCACATTCTTAGGTATGTGCGTGGAACAGTTGGAAATGGGTTGAAATACTCCCGAGGGGATGATGGCAGATTGAATGGATTCACAGATGCAGATTGGGCAGGTAGTTCAGTAGACTAGAAAAGTACCTCTGGGTACTGCTTCAATGTTGGATCAAGAACTAAGTTGCAGGAAACGTGCCCCTAGGGGTCATTTCCCAGGGGAAACGAAACGGAAATGAGTTTCCCCGTACCGTACGGCTTGGAAACTCGTTTCCGTACGTACGGGCGCGTTTCCCGAA
>APFE030862380.1:53415-87538 GCA_000404065.3 Pinus taeda
TCTTGGAGTGTTTTTTTTATCCGGTTAATTATCCCTTCTTTTTCAGAGGCGGATAATTCTCTGGATTTTTTCATTCATTTTTACCCCAAAGCCGAGGTGACGGTTTGAAGATTGAGCCCCTGACACATATTAGTGTCTAGGGTCGATGTATATTACCGTACTAGATCACACAAAAAGTTTCGTGGAATTTGGCTAGGTCTAAGTAGGATTTTTTAATAGTTAAAAATTTCCCGCAAAACGGGATTTTTTAATTATTTTTTATGTAAAGGCATAAATAAGTGGCCTTAGGAGATGTCTGGGGCGTATGACCAGTCGAAATTCATCTTCAGAGGCCCAGCATTCTCCTAGAGCCTACTTTGGGGGTCAAAAATGACTCAGAGTCCCTCAAAAGGCATTTTTCAAGTGACAGTGGCAAAAATGAAGAAAAAATTCAAAAAAATGAATAATTGGAAAAATTTATAAATTTTTCCAAAGTCAAAATCAGTCAAATTTTGACATGGAAGTCAAGCAGAGGATCAAGGGTGATGTGGCAAGCAATGTGGGGCCCACCACATAAAGTTTCAGGCTCAAGAAAAAAAAAAGTCAAAGTCAAAGTCAAAAGACCGTCAAAGTTCCACGTTGAGGTTCATCGTATGGCTGAAGATTCACTTGATTTAATTTTTAATGGAAGAAATTAAAGTATAAGTTTAAAAGTAAAGTGAGTGGGAACGAACCCCACCTCACCCCTCCAAAATACGTATTGCTCAGCCCATTCAAAGTCTGCACAGCAGTTCAAATGGTGTTAACGTGGACTGGCCCACTCACAGCAGTCTACGCAACAGATAAACGGTGTTAACGTTGGCAACCTCAAAAGGAATCAACAGCAGGTATATACGCATACATGGCAGCATTAACGTGGGTATATTCCAGCACAGCTACAGCATATAACGTGGGCATAAGCAGCTATTACGTGGGCAGCATATTACCCAGCATTTACGCTGGCCAAGTCAACAAAAAAAAAATTTCACATGCCAAAAAGTCCGTACGCAGAATTGTGGGCAGTCTCACGTGGGCCCAGTCAAATATTACAGCTCAGCCAGTTACGTGGGTAGTCTACGTGGGCAGCAAAAGTCATACACAGGTATTAACGTGGACATCCCAACAGCAGTTAACGTGTTTCATTCAGCATTCAACGCAGCTCAGTTTAACGCAAGCTTACAAAGGCAGCTACAGCAAGTACGTGAGTTATCTCCGGTTCGTTGGCAGCCATGCAAAGGCAGTTACGTGGGCATGAACAACTATCACAGGATATCAGCAGTTAACGCTGGCAGCCTCATAAATTCAGCCACAGCAGCTTGACACTTGCCTTTCTTCTTGCTACATTGGGATTGTCATCAAGTTACATGTGCCATTTCATTTTTTATTGGGATTGGCTCCCGTAGTCTTATTTATATGAGCCTTGGGCTCTTATTGTAACATCATAGAACGAGCTATTGGGCTGGCGGAGACTCTGCCAGATTTTGTACTCAGCTTTCACATAAATAAATAAAAAGTCTTTGGGGTTACTGGCTTCTTTTGTGGCGCATGCTTTGGTTGATGAGGAATACCTGTGTCGTTTGATATTCATTTGATTTCATATTTGCTATCTAGTTGTTTTTCTTTGTGCATTTGCCTGAAGGCACTATTGTCTAGGGAGGAGAGATTTGCAGCTATCTCAAATCTCTTTTGGGCTTGGCATATTTTGTACACTTGTTGTAGCTTGTCCATTCTTGGTTGAATGACAAGCTCAACTTGGTCTCTATATGTCAAGTCTCTTTTGCATTAACAATTCGTTTGCAAGTGTTTTCTGTGTTTTCAAGGGATAGGTTGCCAGCTCTATTGGAGTGTGAGGACTTCTTCAGCGGGAATAGTCACCTCCAACGATATCGAAGGTCCCACAAGTTGTTCAAGCCAGCAAGCTCATTAGACACCAAAAGATTTATTTAAGAGGGGGTTTCCTGAGCCCTTTGCTTAGTTTCTATTTTGAAAAGTTATCACAAATTTTTCTCCTTTCATTTAAAAGCATTTGTTTTTTCATTCTGAGCATAAAAAAGAAATACAAATAAAAATCTTTTCATTTCTGAAAGAGCAACGCTTTGAAGGCACTGGTCATTTATGTGTTTCATGCTTATCGTATGGTTAATGGCTATTGCTTATATCATGTTTTGCTTTTAGATCTTAGATAAATAATCTTTTTTTAACTCTAACAAATTCTCCTAGAAATTCACATCTTTGCTTTTAGCTTAACTTTCCATTAGGGACCACCCCCCTTAGCTAACCTAGGAGATAGCTAAAACGGAGAGAGTTGGGATCAGTGTGACAGCCCCTTATCTGAGTTCCCTGCCACCAACCACACCTTGTGGGGTTGAAGGCTTTTCTCGCTAACTGGTAGGTAGGTGTGGGCGGCAGGGTCAACAGGTCCCTAAGTATAAACTTAGGAAATTAAAATAATTAATGGGTATTAATCTAAACTATGGGTGTAACTTCTAAAATAAGATGAAGATCGAGTCCAAACGATTTGGTCCATTGATTAGAATCTAATCTAGGTCGTTGGTTCTAAACTGGAGGATTATAAGAAGGACATCAATGGGCATTTGGAAAATACACTAGAGGCGGATACATAGTTACTTGAGTGAGCTCGATTTTCTTACTAGTCGAAGTTCGGCAAGAGAAAATCGAATAGGGAGAGTTGCAGGTGAGAAGGAGAGAGAGAGGGTATCAACATCAGTCTGTAGATTAGGATCAAAAGGTGCAGAGCAAAAGTAGGACAGCGCGAGGCTATGACGCAGAGGACAGTGCAGAGGCAGTGTGATGCTGGGATAGCATAGTTCTCATGCATGGGCTGACATAGTGAGATGCAGAGGGGGCAGCAGGTCCTCTCCTGAATCAGAAACTCGTCGAGAAGTGTCTGTAAAAATTCTCACAGAGAATCCTCTTCTATTCTACTGGTTATATCTTGTACATGAGATTTTTGTTGAAGAATAATAAAGAAACCCTCATCTGTTGCACCGGTTTTCTTATGTCATTGTGTTGTATCGTTTTCTTGTTCAGTTTCTTGTTTCGACATATTATTTTTATTAGTGAATGTTGCAGGTGTATTTACTTTGATATTTACCGTAGAACACAACAAATAACTTGTATGGTTTAACAAGTAGGAGAAGTAATATCAGTTGCTGCAGTGGGGATTCCGGGTTTAGGAATTTTCACACCCAAGAGGGCCATTGAAAGGCCTAGTGAAGTTCCTCATGTGCCCAAAATGATTGGAAGGGCTCCAAAAATAGTGATGAAGGGGATGGCCCCTTGATCTCTAATCAAATGACCTGTGGTGCCCCAAAGTGGCTCTTGGAGCACAAAGACATCCTCATGGGTCTCCAATTGAATTGAACAAGTATGTATCCCATCTGCAAGGGCTGGAAGGATGCTGCAAGCCCTCCCTATGTCTCCCATGGTAAGACACAAACCTATCTAGGTCCTGGATCCATTTCCAAGTGTGTAGCCAGTAGGGCAAGGTAGTCCAGGTGCATCATCATCATCAAATAAGTGGGGCACGAGTAAGCAATGGATGGTGCTAAAGGATTCCATGGCATGGCTATTTGTTGCGTGCTATAGTGGAGGCACATGGCTCTTAATGCACACCCTACAAATAACAATATGACCCTTTGGAGGGCTTGGACCCTATATAAGGAGACAAAACCCCAAGATGAAGACCCACTATTGATTTGGGGTAGCATCGGATGTGCTCTAGCCATGAAAATTGGTGGAGAGGCTAAGGCACTTGAGATCTCCAAGACCCAGAAATGGTTTGGGGAAATTCTACCCAGTTAAGGAGATATTAAAATAATTAATATTTTTAATGGAGTTCCTAAGTCTAAACTTAGGAAAAATAAAATATCAATGGTTATTAATATAAAACCGTGTTAGAATGTTCTAAATGACATGGATCAAGCCAAATCTAATCTTAGCCATTGATTAGAGATTTAATCTCGGTCGTTGAAGACTCAACAGAAAAAGTATAAGAGGAGGCTTGAGGGTCAATTGGAGAGACACTAGAGTGATCAGTCAGTTCAATTTTCTAGAGTGAGTAAGAGAAATCGAACCAATGATCAGAGTTGGAGCGAGGGGTAGTAAGTATGAGGCAGAGAGGCAGAGATAGTGTCGAAAGACCAACGCAGAAGCAGAGAGGCGGACGCATAGCCAGAGGGAGCCACTCAAGAAGACGTAGAGGCAACAGTGACTGTGCAGAGGCCAGAAGGGCCTGCGTCATCCATGTAGAGGCTACAGAAGTGATGCAGAGGGACAAAGAGGCTACGCAGAGCCTTAGAGGGCTTATGCAGAGGGTTTCAAGTTGACATAGAGGCCGGAGAGCTAACGTAGAGCTTCAGGTTGTGCTTGAGAAGGTTTCATGGGGCAAACTTTCAGAATATCTGCTTTCGAAGAGAGGTATTATTGCTAGATTTTTTATCTCTGTCGAGTGAGCCAATTTTGCACCTAGTGTACTTAAGAAAAGCCGCTTAATAATAAAAACCCTCAGAATTGTTGCACCGGTTTTATTAAGTTAGATTTTTCCGGGGACGATTGTCCAAAACTAATGGTGTCTCTTGTGTGTTTGTTCATTTCTTTCAATTACTGATCTGTAGATGGTTGAGACTATATTGTGTTTATTTCAATATTTATATGGTTAAATAACTTGTTAATAATTAAACAAGTAGGCGGAATAAACTAGAGAATACAAACAAAATTTCTAATGTGTAATACTTAGAAATTTCAACATGGTATCAGAGCGTTGCAGATCACAGGAGAGTTGAATGCACCAGCTAAATCAGAAAATTTCCAGCGGAAACAACTGTCCCAAGTGACAGAAGTTGTTCCTAAGCAGAAAGCAACAGAGAAGGAGTGACGCAGAGAGCCTGCCTCATCAGTTCAAGCCAAAGAAAGGGTGAACACAGAAGCAGTGAGAGGCAGAAGAGGCTCACGAAGAGCCACATCATCTTGCTTAGCCAGGTAGGAGTGACGCAGTTGGCCAGAGGAGCGATTCAGTCTTGCCGGGATTGAGCAAAGCTAAGAGGCTTAGTTTCTTTAGCTGTTGGGGCCTAGGGAGCTGTGGGCAGATTATGGATTGTGAAGCTGGTGGGGTGCTATTGTTGTCGAAGCAGAACAGTACCTAATGGGATAGAACCAAGGTAGAGGGAGTCGCTGCCTAGGCGGATTTCTAGCCAAGAAATCCAGATCCGTGTTGCAGGTGCAAAGAGGATCGAAGAGGAGCGGTTCGACAGTTAGCAGGAGGATTTTCCACGAGGGAAATGAGACTCAGAGGGAGTCCAGAAGAGGAGCGGAGATGGCCGTTGATGACGACTGTGCCATGAGTGCTCATGTACCTCTAGAGAAGAGGTGGGGTGACATCGAGCTGTAGTCAGGAGGACTACAGGAGATGAAGGGCAAGATCCTTGAGGTACCCAAACTCTTGGATCGGATCCAGTTACAGGAGCCCCAAAGTGACAATAGAAGGATGGCGGATGTCGGTGGAAATAGATGCAGATGAAGCGACAAAGAGTGCTATAGTGCAGTAGTCCCTGGAAGCGTAGAGAGGTTTGCAGCGGTGCGAGAGGCACATAGTTGTTGTAGCAATGTAGAGATAGCAGAGGGAGCACGAGATAGAGGTAGAGAGAGCTTCAACATCGAGAGTGTTTCTAGCCTGACAAGGATGTCAGTAGTTGGGTAGATCAGTTACCATTGTCTCAGTAACTAAGTTGCAATGTAGCAGTAGCAACGGTGGTGCTATGGGCAGCACGATGCAGCATGATGAGAGAGGGTTGCAATGCAAATGCAGTGTTGGGAGAAAGGACCAACAGAAGTACAGATGCAGAGGAGTTGTCGTACAGATGTAGGAGTGAGTACGAGGTAGAGAAGAAGAGATAGTGCCGGAAGACCAACGTAGAAGTAGAGAGGCAGACACAGAGCCAGAGGGAGCCACTCAGGAAGACATAGAGGCAGCAGTGACTACACAGAGGCCAGAAGGGCTTGCGTCATCCACTAAGAGGTTGCAGAAGTGACGTAGAGGGCTGATGCAGAGGGTTTCAGGTTGACGCAGAGGCCAGGAGGGCTGACGCAAAGCTTCATATTGTGCTGGAGAGGGTTTCGTGGGGTAGACTTTCAGAATATCTACTTCCGAAGAGAGGTGCTACTGCCAGATTTTTTTATCCCTATCGGGTGAGCCAATTTGGCACCTAGTGTACTCAAGAAAAGCTACTTAATAATAAAAACCCTCGGAACTGCTGCACTGGTTTTCCCAAGTTGGGTTTTTTTAGGGAGGATTGTCCAGAAACAACGGTGTCCCTTGTGTGTTTTTTGATTTCTTTCAATTATTGATCTATAGATGGTTGAGACTGATTTTGTTTATTTTAGTATTTATATAAGTAGGCAGAATAAAACAGAGAATATAGATAAAATCTCTAACGGGTAATACTTAGAAATTTCAACACCCACCTACAATCCTGTATAAGATCCAATGTGTCCCCTCACCTTCCAGTACAACAAATCATTAGTGTAGTTCAGCAAATAAGCTTACAAATCATGGAACTAGGTGGGCACTTCATAGCAACATGCCCTTCCATAATGGGCTTTAGAGTGTACCAGTGTCTCCAAGTTCAAGGAGAAGGTTAATTAAGGACCCTATTAGGTGGTTTCAACCTCTAAGGGAGTGACAGGTCCACGGTACATCCGTCATGTGGCAGGTGTCATGTGATATAATGATGGAACAGAGTGGGGCATCAGGGGAAGGCTCCAAGCCACATGCCATGGTATAAGGTTAGGTATGATGAGAGAAGCCCACACTTGGGTGTATAGATGTAGGAGGGAGAAATCGTGGTACATGAGTTACCCCAACCTTTGTTTTTCCACCCTTCTTCATATGCCTTTTTCCATTCTATTGATTTTTCTTTTATAATTGTTTGGGGCTTCAAGGGATGAGAGGATGATGTATTTTATTTATTTTAGGCATAAAGTTTCAGTAGCTCTATGTGTTCTCTATATATCTAGAACTTTCTCAAGTTACTTTTTTAGTTGGGCCTCTGAACCTTTGAAGCTTGCAAGCATCATTGTACATTTTGTATTTCTTTTGGACAGTCATCAGACTTCAGTAGTTGTTCTCCATGAATTTCAAGATATGTTCGTTTTGCTTTATTACTATCTTGGAATGTGTTTATAGACTCTAAACGTCTTGTAAAGAATAGAGTTTTATATGGTTCTTTATTTCTTGAGTTGTAAAAGTGAACCTTAAAAGTAAAGGGGATTAGAATGTCTTTTCAGTTGAAAAATTGAGGTAACTTTGCATAATTTTATGTCTTGTGAAGCTTAATCTCCACTTACTGTCCAACTTTCGCATACGGAAATTTTCAGCTTGCAATGCATAATATATATGTCTGGTACTGTTATATGTATTGTTGTTTTATGTTGTTTTATGCTATTTCGTTTCAAGATTTGTCTGGATTAGTGTGCATGTCCTCTCTGTAATTATATCTATATCAGTATATTCAGATTGATATTAGGAAGGTCTTAAGGGATGAACATGAGTTCATCTTTAATATATTTAGGACTTTCCTCCATTCCTTTTTGAACATAGTTAAATTTATATGCATTGGTGTTTTGTTGGCAACATTGCTAAAGCAACTAAGAGATGTTTGTATTGACACTCTTGTCCTTCTCTTCTCATTTATCATTTCTATATACTCAATATGTTGGAAGAAGTTCAACTGTTATTCTAAGTAATGTTTAATTCTGTCAGTGATACAGAATGGAGTCCATTGAAGTTGCTTTATTTTTCTGCAAATTTTTCTTGATGTCAAAACTGTTTAGATCTTGTTGTTTATTGGGTGCAATGATAGTGTTTTGTATAGAATGTGACAGTAGGACATGTATGTAAAGTGTCCTTGTTAATTCTAGTTGACTTAATATGTATGATATGGATATTGCTAACTAACATAGTTAATTTCTGTAGGTTTTCTCAGTTTTTCATTGCACCATTGGTGAAAGCTGAAGCTATGGAACGTGAGGTACAGTCAGTTGATTCAGGTGGTTATACTTTTCAATTCCACTTCAATCTTGTATTTTCTTATGGTGCATCATGTCTATTGCTGTGATTGTTGAAATTTAATTTCTCCACATTATTTGTATTACAATCGTCATTTTCCTCCATAGAAGTCAATATGGTTTCCCATGTAGTTTCTTATGAGTTGTCTGTATGAAATGTCATATACTGTAGAGTTTTATCAAAAATCCCAAAGTGATATCTGTCGTCTTCATCAACTTCAATGTCATTCTGCTGATCCACAACATCCATTTAATAGATTTACATGGGGTATGCTACCAATTAATAACTTACGGATACCTTTTTTGTGTTAGCTTCTTATTGGACAATATACTATATCGTCTTCTCATTTGATGGTCCTCATACAGGCAATAAAAAAAGTTTAATGGAACCAGTGTCAAAAGACATTGATATGCGAGCAAAAATCTTGAATTTCTACACAGAATACTATCTTGCTGGACGCATGAAACTTGTTATAATTGGTGGTGGTGAGTAAAAAATTTCAGAATTTAAGATAAGATAAGGTAGGATAAGATAATCTTATTAATGTCCAACTAATGGCTGTTATTTTACTTAAGACATTGAGCTGACTATTACCATTCTTTTCTCATTTTGAATTGCGAATGTTGTGCTGCTTGGACATGTCAGAGCCATTGAATACTCTGGAGGAATGGGTTGTGGAGCTGTTTGGAAATGTTAGAAAAGGTGGTCTGGAAAAGTTGAATTTCTACAAGGAGGTACCTATTTGGGAACCTGGAAGAATCTTTTGGGTACAAGCTGTCCAGGACCTTCATGCTCTCAATGTGACATGGTCATTGCCTTGTCTTGATAAGGAATACTTGAAGAAGCCAGAGGATTATTTGTCTTATCTTATTGGTCATGGTATGCATTTCAGAGATGACCTTTCCTTGTCTGAAAGAGTGTAAAAAGTTTGTAGACTGTGTGGACTAATGTTTGTCATAGTTGCTCAACTTTAATTCTATTTGGCATTACAAATATTTTGTAACTATCAAGTATGTGTTTAATTATAATTAGTTAAATATCGCATGGTTTTAAATATCTACTTTCTCAATAATAAGTATTTATATACCCTCTTACTGCCTAGATTAGCATCTAATTGGAAAAGACCTTGGGGAACCGGATGGGAGTTTTATCATTCTCATCTCAAAACAACTTCCCCTTTTCGTTGGTCGGCTCTCAAGAGGTCAAATGGGGTATCCCTTTGATACATAATTAATTATTAGGAGAGCTTATGCAAATATTGATTATGGTATAGCTAATAATTGCAAACATTTAATTTAACAATGAACTGATTGAATCCCACAATAAAATGCAAAGGATCCAGCAACTTAGTGATGTAATACCTTAAAATGATCAACTCTAGAAGAACAAGCATGAATCAAAATAATCCACTTAGATACTAAAATAAATTAGAAATTTGTGGATTGAACTCCAAATCTGATTTATTAAATGTGCAAGAGTAAAATTGAGATTTGCAAGATATTGATTACCATCCCAAGTTAATTATAAACTTTGAAGAAGTAAACTAGGGTTAGGAAACAATGTAGTGAGTGAAACATATTACTTGCAATAGATCCAAATTGTGTCTTAAAGAACAGCTTCAAGTCAAAGATAAACACAAGAGATGTAATCCTGGAATTAGAACACAAATTGACCTTAGATGTGTGAGGTGCGTTGCTGCAAAATCTAGCAGGCCTTGGCGAGGGAAACCCTACAAGGCATAAATTAAAGCTAGAAACAACAATGTGATAGTGGCATGTTGTCCACAATTTTTTCAACAGTCCAAGGAAGCAGTGTGCAAACAAGTTGAGAAATTTTTTCAAAGATCAAAGTCATTAGTTAGCATGAATATGTCATTGTAAACCCAATTTCTGCAGGTTTTTTTGTAAATGATGCTAGCACGACCATTTATTTATGTCAAAAAACCTAGGTTAGCCTCTGATTTTGGCAAAATATTTCATCCTAGGAAGTTTTTTAACCTCCCCGAATTATGTGTGTTTTTAAACTGTAATATCTCGTTTCAAAGATATTCCCCAAACCCCAATAAACTCCAACCAAATATGTACAAATGATATAATAACCGGGAAGCTCAAAGTGATGGAAATAACAATGGTGCAACATATAATAATATAAACATGAAATATAAGTAGATGCTCAAGAAATGCAGAGAGAAATGCTAAGCCATTTTATTATACTGAGTAATAGAATGAGTATAGGAGGTGATTAGAAAGATGGCACCTCAACTTGCACAAGGCAGGTGAAGAAATACACTCAGAATAGTAAAGGAATGGCCTCTCTTTGAACTGCATCCAAGCTGCTGGAGAACTGTCGTGCTGTTGCTGCTGGAAATCAAATGAGGATTTGGGGCTGTTCCCCTCCTCAGAAAACACTAAAACTCTGGAATCAGACTCTACTCAAGAAACCCAGAAAAACCCAGAAATATTTTCTGAAATGGCCAACCCCGAAAATCGCCCCCTTGAGGACCCAGGCAATCCCTTAAGGCTCTGCGCTACCACTGAATAAAATCCACCAAAACTCTGCCTGAAACTCAGCCAAAATCCTCCAATATGTAAGGGATAATTCCTTGCTCAATATCCCAGCTCAAATCCTCCACAAACCTCCAAGCCGGAACTACCTCCAGAAGAACTGCGTCCCTCTCTCTCAAGACTGCGTAGTCCTCCAATGCTCAGCTCCTCCTCAATGCCAAAGATCAATACTACTGCAAAAAGACTGTTGAAACTCTTGCCCGAGTAGGCACTCGAAGTCCCCTAGGGCTAAGGGTGAGATCTCCGAATGGAGACACTCAGTGCATTAAACAGTGCTGCGGAAAGGCTAAACAGCCAGCGTGCTCCAAGTCGAAGTGACTAGCTCAATTGCTCATAATCCAATGAAAAAATAAGGAGGCTCCTCTCTCCTTTATAGCATTGGCCTCTGTCATCCCCAAGGATCACCTCCGCCAACGTAGCTCCTCTTGCCACGTGTTCCTTTCCATCTGCGCAGTCCCTCCAAGTGTCTGTGTGGGCCCCTCCTCTATGTGGTTCTTTGGCCCCCCTTGGTTCTCCTTTAAGTTACAACGTTGTGCTACTAGGGAGAGACTTTATTCTAAAAGTGAGTTATGTCTCCCCTTTCCTCACCTTTTTATTTATAAATAACTATAGAAGACAAAATTGAGCAAAATCGAATATTCCAATTAGCCATGGCTAATTAGGAATATTACAGTCTCCTCGGGAAAAATGTTGGTTGTCCTCAAGCAACTGAAGTGATGGATGCTGCAAAATTTTCTCACTCTCCCAAGTGGCATCCTCATCTGACAAATTCTTCCACCTCACCAAGAATTCTCGGATTGTCCTGTTCCGTAGCTACCTCTCCCTGGTATCAATAATAGCCTCTGGCTGCAACACCAAATGCTCCTCATCATCCATGGGTGGTAGCTCATCTGTCACTGTCACATGCTACCCCAATGCCTTCTTCAGGCATGATACATGAAAGACGTTATGAATCTTGCTGCCTTGGGGCAGCTCCAACTCATACGCAACTTGTCCAATCCTGCGTATCACCCTGTATGGCCCATAAAGGAGGGGCTTGAGCTTCTCAGCCCCCTTCTGCTTCAGTGACGGCTGTCGGTATGGCTGTAATCATAGGTAGACCAAGTCCCCTATCTCAAACTGTCTCTCCACCTGACCCCTGTCAGCATACAACTTTTGTTGGTTCTGCGTTGTAGCCATATTGTCCTTGAGAGCTCAGAGAATATCTTAACTCTCTTGGATCCAAATCTTGGCTCTCGGAGCCTTGCTAGCACCAAACATCACGTCAGCAAAAGATAAAGGGTGATATCCATATAAAGCATAGAATGGTGACATACCAATGGACATGTGATGTGTAGTGTTGTAGCAGTACTCCCCCAGATGCAGCCACTTCAGCCATGCTCACTGCTGCCCACTGACATAGTTATGCAAGTAGCCCTCCAGCCACTTGTTAACTATCTCTGTCTACCCGTGTGTTTGTGGGTGATAACTGGTACTCGGTGTCAACTCCATCCCCACCAACCGGAAAAGCTCCTGCCAAAATCCGCCCATGAAACGGCTGTCCCTATCACTAGTGATGGTCCTGGGAGGACCATGTAACCTGAAGATCTCTCTGAAGAACAACTCAGCCACCTGTGCTACTGTGTAATGTGTAGATATGGCGAAAAAGTGTGAGTACTTTGTCAGTCGATCAATGACGACAAAGATGCAATCCTTGCCCTGTACCATGGGCAACCCTATGATGAAGTCCATCGAAATACACTCCCATTTCCCCTCAGGAATGGGAAGAAGCTACAATAATCCTGCGGAATGGTTCATCTCCCCCTTGTTCCTCTGGCAAACATCGCACTCTTGGACATGCTGGAGTACGTCCTCCTTTAGGCCCTTCCATGAAAACCTCTTTCTAATGGCCCTGTAGGTTTTGGTAAACCCCTGATGGCCGGCCCATGGTGAATCATGTGATGCCTGAAGTATCTTCTTTTTGAGCTGAGACCCCTCAGTCAAGAAGATCCGGTCCCTCTAGTAGATGATCTCATCGACCACCCTGTACCTGTCATCCGCCACCTGCCCATCCAGAACCTCACATGCAAATATGTCCTTGGAGTACTCAACTAAGAGTCGAGGCCTCCAGTCTGCGTCCAAGCTCATAAGAAACAAGGTGGCTGGTCTACGTGAAAGGGCGTCTGCTACCACGTTGTTCTTACCCTTGACATAGTCAATGTCAAAGTCATATGCTTGGATCTTACTGATCCACTTCTGTTGCCTCTCCTGTAGCTGCTTTTGCTCCAAAAAGAACCTGAGGCTGTTGTGATCAGTCCTCACCCTGAACCTGTTACCCACTAGATACTGCTGGAACTTAGCCAATGCATGCATGATGGCTAGCATCTCCTTGTCATATATAGAATACAACCTCTCGTGCAGAAGGAGCTTCCGACTCTCAAAGGCTATAGGGTGACCTACCTACATCAATACTGTGCCGATCCCCTCTCTCGACACATCACACTCCAAAACAAATGGCTGTGAAAAGTCCGACAATGCAAGCACTAGGTAGCTTTTCATAACCTCCTTGAGCCTATCAAAGGCTCGCTGCGCTGTATCTGACTAACTGAATGCCCCCTTCCTCGTCAAATCCGTTAGGGGTGCAGCAAGCTGTGAGAAAATCTTGACGAACTTTCGGTAGTAGGTGCAAATGCCAATGAATCCTCGGCTCCGGCCAATCTCTGATGGCCTGATCTTCTCCTCGTGGACCCTCACTCCGTCCACCCCTATGATGTGTCCCAAGTATAACATCTCCGTCAACCCAAACTCACACTTGGAGAGCTTGGCATAGAACTTTGCTCCTCCAAGATGCGCAATATTGTCTCAATATGCTAGAGATGCTCCTCCCAAGTCCTGCTATAAATGAGGATATCTTCAAAGAACACCAATACAAACTTCCTTAAATGACTGCGGAAGATGTGATTCATGCATGACTAGAATGTAGTGGGGGCGTTGGTTAGCCCGAAGGGCATCACCAAAAACTCAAAGTTCCTATAGTGACACCTGAAGGCGGTCTTGGGAATGTCCTGTTCCCTCACGCGAATCTGATGGTACCTAGATCTCAAATCAATCTTTGAGAAGAACCGTGCTCCTCTCAACTCATCCATCAACTCATCGATCCTAGGTATGGGGTACCTGTTCTTCAGTGTTTTCTTGTTCAGGGCCCTGTAGTCAATGCACATCCTCAATGTACTGTCCTTCTTCTTCACCAACACCACGGAAGAAGCAAAAGGACTCGTGCTCGGCCGAATGTGCCCAAGAGCAAGCAACTCCTGAATGGCCCGCTCAATCTCATCTCGATAGGCCATGGGATGCCTATAAGGGGTAGTAATCACTGCCAGTATGCCCTGCTCAAGCTTGATGGTGTGCTCAAACCTCTGGTCTGGTGGCTGTCCCAGCGGAATCTCCCCAAATACTGTGGCATACCGGTCAAGGATGGACTGTATCTCTGGGTGCACTATCTGCCCTGTGGTCCCTGCCTCTGATTCACGCAGCTCCACTGCCCACTCTATGTCTCCCTTTCGGAATACTGCCTCCATCCAATGAGCAGAAACAGTCTGAGGCGGGTATGTGTGTTGTCCCCATATCTTCTCATGCCTCCCTGTCTTCTCATCATCCCACTCCATCTCTAGGGACTTCCAATCTGTCGTGACCTTCCGTAGAGTGATAAGCCACTAAACACCCAATACTATGTTGGTGTCTGGAATATTGACCACGAAGAAGTGGTCAGTCAGTGTGTAGGTGCCCATCGTCACTGATAACTCTGGAACATAACGAGCACACATCATGGTCTGATCTCCTAGGACCAGAACTGAAAATCCATTGAAGCTCTCTGTCGGTATACCTCTTCGCTCAACCATTTGTGCATCGATGAAGTTGTGGGTGGCCCCACTATCAACCAAAACTGATACTCGTTGTCCACGTATTGTTCCCTATATGCGCAGTGTCAAATACTTGGGAACTCCTCGCAATGCTACAAGGGCCCCTCCAATAGGTGCAAAAGTTGCACCACCTGCTGCTGATGGTGGAGGTGGCAAAGGACCCTGCACGGCATGACTATCTCTTGCCTCCACATCATCCTCCTCATCTTCTTCCCTGCTACTCTCAGAGAAGACCTCAATAAAGTGTGCCTTGCCAGCAGCACACCTATGTCCTAGTGCCCACGACTCCTGACAGGTAAAACACAACCGCTTCTTCTTCAACTCCCTCCTTGCATCATCATCATCAATCTGTGCTCATCCTAGATTCCCCTTTGGAGGTGGAATCCTCACATCCTTCCCCTTAGGCTGGAAAGCCTGTCTCTGGAGGTAACGTGTCCAGGTCCGGGGTAAGGCATCCTATAAGTCCCGGGTCCTGCTAATAGCATCCTGGAGTGTGGCTGGTCTAGTGGATCTGACTAGACCCCGAAGTGGCTCTGTTAACCCCTCCAAAAACATGTAGATCCTCTGTGCCATGGACAGATCTGGCACCATCACTGAAACCATCAAGAAGTCTGCGATGTAGGTCTCAGGGCTCCCGGTCTGTTTGAGCCTCGTCAACTCAACAAAACGCTGTTCTAGATCCCTCCAGTCAAACCTCTCCATCAATCTCCTGGTGAACTCAGCATACGTCGTCACTGTGGAATGTCCGAGTGTAACCATCCCATGGAACCACCAATCCTGGGCCTCACTATCCAAATGTAATGTCGCCACCTTGATGGCCTCTGCCTCCGACATCTGGTTAAGCTGGAAATAGATGTCCAACTTCTCCACCCAAGACCTTGCCGAACTGTTTGATGAACCGTCAAACGTAGGCAAGTGAAATCTACTAGTTGTGCGGTGGGTGTCTCCATCGTGATAATGCCGATGTCCTCTATGATTATCGCGGGGTCTACTATCCCGCTGGAGTTGAACAAAGTCTCTGAATGAGTGTTCCTAATCTCCTACCCATAGGCCTGGTACTTTGAGGCCATGTGTAGAGCGTGTAGGGGCATGTAAGGCCATCTGCTAAGTAGTGTCACGCTGAGTGGCACCCTAGTCTGGAAAATGGTGGGATGTACCCGATCCCTCACCAACTTGGGAAACCCATGGGTTCTCACGCTGTCTAGCCTCCACTGTCGTGAATCTCTGCCCCATCACTTCGGTCTGCCTTGACAGGTCCTGCACTGATTTGAGGAGCATGTCCGCAAATCTCTTCCCGTCCTCATCTGCCATCGGATCCTCCTACTCTGCATCCACCATAGGCTCCTATTCTGCGTCCACCACAAGCTCCTCCTATTCTGCGTCCACCACAAGAACACAGTCTCCCTCCCCGTAGGTGTTCTCCAACCTACGTCCAGTGTCTCTGTATCTCCTACCTCTATAACAGATGTAGGGCTTTTCCTCTAGTGTCATGGATTGCTAGCTCCACAGGCTGAGCCAGATCTATGCTCTGATACCACTGCAATATCCCGTTTCAGAGATATTCCCCAAACCCCAGTAAACTCCAACCAAATACGTACAAATGATATAATAACCAGGAAGCTCAAAGTGATGGAAATAACAATGGTGCAACATATAATAATATAAACATGAAATATAAGCAGATGCTCAAGAAAGGCAGAGAGAAATGCTAAGCCATTTTATTATACTGAGTAATAGAATGAGTACAGGAGGTGATCAGAAATATGGCACCTCGACTTGCACAAGGCAAGTGAAGAAATACACTCAGAATAGTGAAGGAATGGCCTCTCTCTGAACTGTGTCCAAGCTGTTGGAGAACTACCGTGCTGCTGCTGCCGCTGGAAATCAAATGAGGATTTGGGGTTGTTTCCCTCCTCAGAAAATGCTGAAACTCTGGAATCGGACTCTACTCAAGAAACCCAGAAAAGCCCAAAAAGATTTTCTGAAATGGCCGATCCCCGGAAATTGCCCCCTTGAGGAACCACGCAATCCCTCAAGGTTCTGTGTTGCCACTGAATAAAATCTATCAAAACTTTGCCTGAAACTCAGCCAAAATCCTCCAATATTCAAGGGTTGATCCCTTGCTCAATCTCCCAGCTCAAATCCTCCACAAAGCCCCAATCCAGAACTACCTCCAGAAGAACTGCGTCCCTCTCTCTCAAGACTGCGCAGTCCTCCAATGCTCATCTCCTCCTCAATGCCAAAGATCAATACTACTGCAAAAAGACCACTGAAACTACCTTGCCCTAGTAGGCACTCGAAGTCCCCCAGTGCTAAGGGTGAGATCTCCGAACGGAGATACTTAGTGCACTAAACAGTGCTGCAGACAGGCTAAACAGCCAGCGTGCTCCAAGTCAAAGTGACTAGCTCAAATGCTCATAATCCAATGACAAAATAAGGAGGCTCCTCTCTCCTTTATAGCGTTGGCCTCTCTCATTCCCAAGGCTCACCTCCTCCAACGTAGCTCCTTCTTTTGCCACGTGTTCCTCTCCATCTGCGCAGTCCCTCCAAGTGTCTGCGTGGGCTCCTCCTCTATGTGGTTCTTTGGCCCCCCTTGGTTCCCCTTTAAGTTACAATGTTGTGCTACTAGGGAGAGACTTTATCCTAAAAGTGAGTTATGTCTCCCTTTTCCTCACCTTTTTATTTATAAATAACTATAGAAGGCAAAATTGAGCAAAATCGAATATTCCAATTAGCCATGGCTAATTAGGAATATTACATAAACACACCTAATCGGAAGAGTTTTTCTTCCAGCTTAAACCCCAAAGCTAGGGTGAAATTGTGTTTATCGAGTCTTTTTTAAAAGTGTGTTTAGGAATAATTTTAGTGCATGGTCCCTCGTAATCAAAACACCATGCTTAAATTATTTTATTATATAGACACTTGGTTTCATACTAGATCATATTGTGTCGCATAATTGGATAAACTATTGAGGGTCTACGTCTAAAGGTGTTTTCCCTTTCAAGATTTGAATTTGTAATTATTTTGATATAAAAATATTTTGGTGCATGGTCCCTCACAACCAAAAACCATGGCTAAAATATTTGAGGGTGGAAAAAATTATTAGTCCCCTCTATAGTCAATTAATTATTTTTTCTACCTAATTTAAATAAAAACCTTAAGCCATAAAATTAAATAATTTTGAGTCAAAAAATACTTATAGAGAAATTAATTTCTCTCCAAACAGAAAATATTAAAAAATTTGTAGGTCAAAAGGAACTCAATTTCTGGAGGTCCTCCACTAAGGGAAAAATGGATATTATAGGAGAATTTGAGCCCTTGGACCTTGGTGGTTAATTCAAAGTCAAATTTTCTAGGAAATTAATCTAAATATTCATTTTTTAGATTAATAAAAAAGGTTTTTAGGAGATTTGAGATTTTCCTCTAAAAATTCGACAATGGAGATTAAAAGATGATCAAGTTATTTTCAACAGTCAAGATTATTTTGACAAGGCTCAAAGCCAACTAGTCGTTATTTTCCACTAGAAAGGGTTTTCTCTATATAAAGAATCCATTTAGCTTCTATTTCCCTGTGAAAATTTATGCACTGAAGGAACCCCTACTGTAGCAAATCTGAATCTACTTCACCTACTTGATTTTTAAATTTACATTCATCAAGTTATTCTTCTGAACAGTGAAGCAAATTACTTTTGCAACCTACACTAATTAAATATTTGATCTCATGAAACTGAAAATAGAGCAAAGAACTGTTAGGATATTCCGACATGTAGGAATATTTAAGTATAACTTGGTCTAGTATAGAGTTAGGTAAAGTGTGTTTCTTTAACATGTACATTTGTAACTTACAATCCGACGGTCATGATATGTAGTGATCTGACGGTTCATTCTCTCCTCGGTATTACCGACACTTGATCCGTGGCTTGACACTCGATTGGTCCATGAATTCTATTTAAAGCGCATGGAGGGTCATTTGTAGGTTCACCGTGCATGAGAGAAGCTTATGTAAATTTTCATTCTTTTATTAATAAATTGCCTGTAGTAGCCACATTGGCACAGGCCATGGACTGTTTCCCTCTCTGAGGGTTTTAACCACGTCAAAATACTGGTGTATTGATCTGTGATCTGTTTGTGAGCGGTGTCCTTTTGGTGTTCTGTCTGAGGAACTTACCCTGTATATTCCTACAAGAACAAGATACATAGGACACTCTTATTTTTGGACACAATATTCCCCGAAAAAACCCAATGCGGGAAAACTGGTGCAGCAATTTTGAGGGTTTATTATTATGCAGGATAAATATCTAAATACAAATCTAGGATGCTCATCTAGAAATCCTTTATAGAGAAAATACTGGCAGAAAATTTGAGTGAATTTTACCTCACTTCACCTAACAGAATTCTGGCTGATCTCGCACAAGACTGGCTAACCCTGGCTATTTTTACGCTGGCCCTGCGTCAGCCTTGCATCACCTCTACTGCCCTTTGTGTCAGCTATCCCAATTGTTCTGGAAATTTTGACTTTTGTGTGACAAGCAGCTTTTCTGCTCTGCGCTGGCCCTTCTGGTTGTGCGTCAGCACTGCATGGGCTCAAACTGGCCCAGTGTCAGCTCTGTTGATTTGGGGTAGCATCAAATGTGCTCTAGCCACGAAATTTGGTGGAGAGGTTGGGGCACATGAGATATCCAATACCCAAAAAAGTTTTGGGTAGATTCTAAACAGATCAGGAGATATTAAAATAATTAATATTTTTAATGGAATCCCTAAGTCTAAACTTAGGGAAAATAAAATATTAATGTGTATTAATAAGAATCTGTGTTAGAGTGGTCCAAACGACATGGATCAAGACAGATCTAATCTTAGTCGTTGATTAGGGACTTAATCTCGGCCATTGAGATGTCAACAGGAAAAGTATAAGAGGAGGCTTGAGGGTCACTTGGAGAACACATTAGATGATCAGTCATTCTATTCTCTAGAGCGGGGTTTTGCTACGAGAGATAGAATCAATGATCAGGGGAGCAGCTGAGGGGCATTGACTATAGAGAAATAGAGAAGGCAGAGATTGTGCCGGGAGAGTAGCGCAACAGCCAAGGAGGGTGACACAGAGACAGCAACGGCTCACGTAGAGGTAGCCAAGTGTTGCGCAGAGCACCAGAGGGGCTAGCGCAGCTAACGCAAAGTCTCCCAAAGCTGACGCAGGGCCTCCTGGGGCTTACGCATGCCAAGAAATCTGACACATGGCTAATGTGAGAGAGAGAGGGGCTGACGTAGTTTAGATTGGGCAGACACTGGGGTTTGCAGGACCAGTTTTCTGCTGAGGAACTGCAGGAAGGATTTTCCAGGGTTTCAGCCAGGAGATTTCTCTCAAACTGTGAGGTATAGCTGCTAAGGAAATTCTCTGTTGGGTAGGCCAGTTTTGACACCCAGATTGTACTTTAATATTGCTTAATAAGAAAACCCTCAGATAGTTGCACCGGTTTTCCCGCATTGGGTTTTTCCGGGGACATTGGTCCAAAAATAATGGTGTCATGTGGTGTGTTTGTTCTTGTTTCTTTTAGTTGTTGATCTGTAATATGTTGAGCATGCACTAATGTTTATTTTCAGTATTTACTTTGTAAATAACCTTGTTAAAGAAAAAATAACAAGTAGGTAGGAATAAATCAGAAAAAGTGCATGAAGGGTTTCTAACTAAGAAAAATTATAAACTTCAACATGGTATCAGAGCGTGCTTGTAGATCATAGGAGGACTCAAAGGCATCAGCCAAGCGAAGCAATAGCAGCAAAAACAACTATCCTAAGGTGATAGAAGCTATTTCTAGCAATGCAGAAGCTAAGGAGGTGTGACGCAGAGCCAGCCAGAGCCATGCAGAGGAAGTCGAGAACTATGTAGAGCCTCAGAGAGGCTAGCGTTGCTGACGCAGAAGGCCAGAGGGTTGACGCAGACCCATCTAGGGTGATGCAGAGCCAGCGCGGGGCAGAGAGGGGCTGACGCAGTTCACAGAGAGGTAGTTGCTGGAGTCTAGAAGGCTACAGAAATATTGCAAAGTGGAGCTAGTGAGGTACTGTAGTCAAAACAGTACCTGACAGATCAGGGCCAGAGGAGTTGTTACCGAGGGTTTCTAGCCGAGGAACCTGGATCAGCAGTGTAGTTGCACAAGACGATCAAAGTAGGGGACATCTCGACAAGCGGCAGAAGGATTTCCAGGAGGGAAATCAATACTCAGAGGGAACCCAAATGAGAAATTCCAAATGGGAAGTAGAGATTTAGAGGAGTTGAAATGAGAACTTCCATCAAGGAAGTAGAGGAGCATCATGGCACTACACAGGGTAAGAGACCAAGATAGACTAGATGGAGCATCGAACTTCGCAGTCTGGAAGGCCATAATCTTATCAATGCCTGATAGGAATCATGTCAAGAACTTTGCCTTGAAGGTTATAGCTATCCCAGTCGACCCCAATGATAACGACAAGTACGAAGAGACAATGGTGAGGGCCAAGTGCATTATCCTTGACGGGGTCAAGGATCATGTGGTACCACATATAGCCGAGAAGGAAACGACAATTGAGATGTGGTAGGCTCTCAAGAACCTATACTATCATACTTCTGTGCAGAGAAGAATGTTGCTCGAGAACCAGATGAGGTCGTATCAGATGAAGAAGGGTCAATCAATTGACACCTTCCTCGGAGGACTGAATGAGATCCGAGACCAGTTGACTACTATAGGAGTGACACCGGATCAGGAGCTTATGGTGATGACAACCCTGAATGTTGTCTCAGAAGATTGGGAAGTGTTTGTCCAGAGTATCCTGAGCAGAGGAACTCTCCTACCTTGGGACAAGATGTGGGCAGCTCTTCACCAGGAAGAGATCAGACGGCAGTCAAAGACAGGTAGCAACAGGAAAGGGATCAAAGTTCAGCAGGAGGAGGAAGATGTGGCCCTAGCATCTAAGGGAAAGCAGGAGAAGTGAAAGAAGAAAGATCTCTCCAAGATCAAGTGCTTCCACTGTGGGGAGATGGGTCATTATGCGACCTAGTCCCCAAGGAAGAAGAGTAAGGGAGAGTCTTCCAAGACTAAGGTAGTACCAGCACGGGCAGAGAAGGAAGTTTTGACAGACGATGATTGTGCCATGAGTGCACACGCACCACTTGAGCGAAAGTGGGGAGACATCGAGCGGTAGTTAGGCGGACTACAGGCGATGAGGGGCAGGATCCTTCAGGTACCCAGCCTCTTGGATTAGACCTTGCCAAGGGAGCCTCGATGAAGAGTAGCAGGACTGGCTGAGTGGGTAGAGATGGATGTGGATGGAGAGGCAAAGAGAGCTATAGTGCAGGAGTCCTGAGATAGCACAGAGCTAGCAGGCTGCAAGAGTGTGAGAGGCACAGGAGTGTTGCACCAGTGCAGGAAGGCACAAAGAGGTGTGCAACGGTGTGAGATGCAGGGAGTTGTTGCAGTAGCATAGAGGTCAAAGAGAAGGAGCACTTGTCAGCGAAAGAGGGAGCTTCAGCATCAGTGGGTGTTTCTAGCCCAACAGGGAGGTTAGTTGGGAGATCAGTTACTTACTTCTTAGTAACTCAGTTGCAGTGAAGCAATGGGCAACACGATGCAACATGATGAGAGGAGGTGCAGTGTAGATGTAGTGCTGGGAGGAAGGACCAGCAACAGCACAGATGCAGAGGGAGTTGTCGTACAGATGCAGCAATGGCAGAACCATGGGAAATAGTACAGGGTGGAGCAATGTAGAGGATGTTGGGCATGAAGGCCTAGCATCAACATAGGTACTGATGCTGGATGATCAGAGTAATACTCAGTGAGGAGTATTGCTAGAGCATAGTCCTTGCTAAGAGGGAGTGTTGATTTGGGGTAGCATTGAATGTGCTATAGCCACGAAATTTGGTGGAGAGATTGGGGCACATGATATCTCCAATACCTAGAAAGGGTTTTGGCAGATTCTAAACAGATCAGGAGATATTAAAATAATTAATATTTTTAATGGAGTCCCTAAGTCTAAACTTAGGGAAAATAAAATATTAATGTGTATTAATATGAATTTGTGTTAGAGTGGTCCAAAAGACATGGATCAAGACAGATCTAATATTAGTCGTTGATTAGGGACTTAATCTCGGCCGTTGAGATGTCAACAGGAAAAGTATAAGAGGAGGCTTGAGGGTCACTTGGAGAACACACTAGATGATCAGTCATTCTATTCTCTAGAGTGGGGTTTTGCTAAGAGAGATAGAATCAATGATCGGGAGAGAAGCTGAGGGGCATTGAGTATATAGAAACAGAGAAGGCAGAGATTGTGCTGGGAGAGCAGCGCAGCAGCTAAGGAGGGTGATGCAGAGCCATCAAGGGCTCACACAGGGCCACGTAGAGATAGCCAAGTGTTGTACAGAGCACTAGAGGGGCTAGCACAAGTGACGCAGAGGCTCCTAGAGCTAACGCAGGGCCTCGTGGGGCTGACGCAGGGCCAGCGTGAGACAGAGAGGGGCTGACGTAGTCCAAATTGGGTAGACACTGGGGTTGCAGGAGCGGTTTTGTGCTGAGGAGCTTCCGGAAGGATTTTCTGGGGTTTCAGCCAAGAGATTTCTCTCAAACTATGAGGTATAGCTACTAAGGAAATTCTCTATTGGGTAGGCCAGTTTCGACACTCAGATTGTACTCTGATATTGCTTAATAAGAAAGCACTTAGATAGCTACATCGGTTTTCCCACATTGGGTTTTTTCGGGGACATTGGTCCAAAAAAATGGTGTCATGTGGTGTGTTTGTTCTTATTCCTTTTAGTTTCTGGTCTGTAATATGTTGAGCATGCACTGGTGTCTATTTTCAGTATTTACTTTGTAAATAATTTGTTAAAGAAAAAATATCAAGTAGGTAGGAATAAATCAGAAAAAGTGCATGAAGGATTTCTAACTAAGGAAAATTAGAAACTTCAACTAGCTCTCCCAGTTTCTGCGCTGCCTCTCTGCAAGCTCTCTCTGACTCTGTCAATATTCTTTGGAAAGTCCTTCTCCCGGATTCTCACGACCCCTCTGCTGCTGAATGATCACTTAGTTCGAATTTCTCAGCTTCCTAGCCCCAGAAATCAAACTCTAGATCAATTCGTTCTCTCCGTGTGTGTTTCCAAATCAACCCCAAGCCTCCATTTTATACTTTTCCTATCGAGTCTTCAACACTCAAGTTTAAGTCTCTAATCAACAGCTAAGATTAAAACATGACTTGATTCGCCTTCTAGATCATTCTCACCCATATTTTGATTAATACCTATTAATATTTTAATTTTCCTAAGTTTAGACTTAGGAACTCCATTAAAAATATTAATTATTTTAAGAAAATACAATCTGGGTGGAATTTCAGTAAACAGTTTTTGGGTTCTTTAAAACTCATGTGCCTTAGCCTTTCCACTAACTCTCAAGGCTAGAGAACTTCCAATGCTACCAAAAACTAATACTCCCTCTTAGCGAGGAAAGTGCTCTAGCAACAATGTCCACGTGCATGTTGCTCTATTTCTGAAGAACCTCCTTTCTGCACTACTGCTGCCAACAACACTGTGTTGTTGTTGCTACTGCTATTGTACTGCTGCCGATGACACTACCATTGCCACTGTTGCATCTGTATTATAGCTCCCTCTCAAACACTACATCTACCATGCTGCTAGCACTGCCGTTGCTAACACTACATCCATACTACAACTTAGTTGCTGAGAGAAGCACCTAAAAAAAATCCAAAATTAGTTGAATTTAATTATGTTCAACATAATATAATGAATGTTGGAATCTGACTGCTGCTGATTCTAACCCTCTAAATATTCTGCGTTGTTGCTAGCTCCTACACTGTGCCAACTGCACTACTTCCAACCTTGATCTGCGTTGATCAGTCTTTGGTCCCCATCTACTGCATCTGTCCTCCAAACACTCTACTGCATCATTTGACAATAAGCCCATCTCACTACTGCTGAATCTTGGGCTCCTATAGCAAGGAATTGATCCAACAGGTGGAATCCTCAAGGATCTTGCCCACATGTAGTCCCCCTGACTACTGCTTAATATCACCCCATCTCCCTCCTAGAGATGCGTGGGCACTCATGGCAAACTCATCTTGTCAATCTTTGTTGAAGCAGCCTTAAGATCATGTTTCTCATCCTTATCCTTTTTCTTCAAAGGACACTGGGATGCATAGTGGCCCATCTCGCCACAACTGAAACATTTCACCTTCGAAATGTCCTTCTTTCACTTTGGCTTCTGTTGTCCTTTTTATTTTAGAGTTGCGTTCTCCTCCTCATCCTTCATCTTTGTGCCATTCCCACTGCTGCTATTGAGGTTGACCTTCACTAGGTCCCTCCTTAACTCCTCTTGTTGAAGAGACACCCACATCTCTTCATATGAAGATAGCTTTTCTCTGCCCAATATGCTTTGGACGAAAACTTTCCATTCATCCGAGACTCCATTCAGGGATATCCTCACCATCGCAGTTGGCTGAGGAGTGGACCCCACGGCATCCAGTTGGCCTCTCTTGTCCTGAAGACGCTGAAGATAGAGGTTCACCCCTTCTCCTTTCTGCATCAAGGGCTGCTGCAACTTTTTCTCTAAATACATCTTTCGTTGTTCAGAAGAGCCTTCATACAGAGAAGACAAGGCTTCCCAAATATCTCGAACTGTATCCTTACCCTGCAAGTGTGAGACCACATGATCTCGAACTCCACCAAGAATGAGCCTCTTCACCTTCCCCTACTCAGCCTTGTACTTCTTCCTTTGATCATTGTCAGTAGGAGCAACTACAACACTTTTGACGTAGGCTTTGAGATCTTACTCCTCCATAACAACTAAGATTTTGGTCTTCCATATGACATAGTTGGAGGCTCCGTCCAACATGTCCTCGTCTCTGAGCCAATGTGATGCCATCTCACCCAACTGTCGAACTAAATCCTCTAGTCACTGCTTAGCACTGCTCAGCTGCTCAGCAAGTGAGAAATTTGAACTTTCTAGCAAAAAGTTCTCTGAGGAGAAAATTCCCCTTCTATGTGTCTCCGCTCTTTTTCGATGGATTTCTTCCCTGGCAGAAACTGCGTCCTTCAAGCACTGCGCTAAGGCTCTGTGTCACTCTCTCTGCCTATGCAAACTCACGAGCTAGAAATTGTACCTCTCTGTCGACTCTCTTAAAGAGAGATTTCCTCGGGATCTCTGCTTCCTAGCAAGGACTACGCAATCCCTTCAAGGGGATTCGAATTGCTGCCAAGTGCAGCTTTCGACTTCACTGCTTAGCACTGGATCTACTCTTCCTATTTCAAAATACATGCTTTGATACCATGTGAAAATTCCTACACTGAAGGAACCCTTACTACAGCAAATCTAAATCTACTTCACCTGCTTGATTTTTAAATTTACATTCATCAAGTTATTCTTCTGAATATTGAAGAAAATTACTTCTGCAACCTACACTAATTAAATATTTGATCTCATGAAACATAAAACAGAGCAAAGAACAAGATACATAGCGCACTCTTATTTTTGGACACAATAGTCCCCGAAAAAACCCAATGCGGGAAAACCAGTGCAACAGTTTTGAGGGTTTATTTTTATGTAGGAGAAATATTTGAATACAAATCTAGGATGCTCATCTAGCAATCCTTTATAGAGAAAATACTGGTGGAAAATTTGAGTGAGTTTTACCTCACTTCACCCGGCAGAATTCTGGCTGATCCAGCACAAGACTAGCTAACCCAAGCTATTTCTGTGCTGGCCATGTGTAGGCCCTTCGTCAGGTTTTCAGGCTCCGCGTTAGCCCTACGTCACCTTTACTTCCCTCTGCATTAGCTATCTCGGTTGTTCAGCAGTTCCAACTATTCCTGACAATTTCGGCTTTTGCGTGACAAGAAACTTTTTTTCTCTGTGCTGGCCCTTCTGGCTCTGTGTTAGGATTGCATGGGCCCAGACTGGCCTAGCGTCAACTTTCCTAGCTACTGCGATGCTTCTTTGCAAGATCTCTCCGCCTCTTTGTCAGTATTCTTTGGAAAGTCCTCCCAAATTCTCACTGCCCCTCTGCTGCTGAATGATCACTTAGTGTGAATTTCTCATCTTCCTAGCCACAAAAATCGAAATCTAGATCAATTTGTTCTCTCCGTGTGTGTTTCCAAATGAACCCCAAGCCTCCATTTTATACTTTTCCTATTGAGTCTTCAACGACCGAGATTAAGTCTCTAATCAATGGCTAAGATTAAAATATGACTTGATCCGCCTTCTAGATCATTCTCACCCATATTTTGATTAATACCTATTAATATTTTAATTTCACTAAGTTTAGACTTAGGAACTCCATTAAAAATAATAATTATTTTAATAAAATACAATCTGGGTGGAATTTCACCAAACAGTTTATGGATTCTTTAGAACTCATGTGCCTTAGCCTTTCCACCTATTCTCAAGATTAGATCACTTCTGATGCTACCAAAAAGTAACACTCCCTCTTAGTGAGGAAAGTGCTCTAGCAACAATGTCCACTTGCATGCTGCTCTGTTTCTAAAGCACCCCTTTTTCCACTGTTGTAGCCACCAACACTGTGTTGTTGCTGCTAATTTACTACTGCCCATGTCATTGTCAATGCCACTGCTACATCTGTACTACAAATCCCCCTCAAACGCTGCATCTGCTATGCTGCTAGGATTGCCACTACTGACACTGCAACTTTGATCACTCTCTTAACTTCTGAAGCCTCTCTACTTCTGTATTCACTGCCCCTCAGTTGCAACTTTGATCACTCTCTTAACTTTCTCGGCAAACCTAGTCCCAGAAAATCGAAATCTTGATCTCTTGGTGTGTTCTCCAAGTGACCCTCAAGCCTCTTCTTATACTTTTCTCGTTGACAAATCAACGACCGAGATTAAGTCCCTAATCAACGGCTAAGATTAGGTCTGGCTTGATCCATGACTTTTAGACCATTCTAACAAAGTTTTATATTAATTCACATTAATATTTTATTTTCCCTAAGTTTAGACTTAGGGACTCCATTAAAAATATTAATTATTTTAATATCTCCCAAACTGTTTAGAATCTTCCTAAACCCTTTATGGGTATTGGAGATCTCATGTGTTGTAGCCTCTCCACCAATTTTTGTTTCTAGAGCACATTCGATGCTACCCCAAATCAACATCGTAGAGGCTGCGCAGTGCCTCAAAGGGCTGACGCAGATGGGTTTAATGCTGATGCAGAAGCCAGGAGGGCTAACGCAGTGCTTCAGTTGTGCTGAAGAGGGTTTCGTGGGGCATGTTTTCTGAAAATCTACTTCTGAATAGAGAGGTATTATTGCTGGTTATTTTTCTCTACCAGATGATCTAGTTTGGCACCCAGTTGTACTCAAGGAAATATTGCATAATAAATAACCCTCATAATTGTTGCACCGGTTTTCCCAAGTTGGGTTTTTCTGGGGACGAGTTGTCCAAAAATAACGATGTCACTTGTGTGTTTTCTATTCTTTCAGTTGTTGATTTGTAGATGGTTGAGACTGTATTGTGTTTATTTCGATGTTTATATGTTTAAATAACTTGTTTTTAATTAACAAGTAAGAGAAATAAACCAGACGAATATAGATAAAATTTCTAACGAATAGACTTAGAAATTTCAACATGGTATTAAAGGGTGGTTGCAGATCACAGGAGAGCTAAAGGCATCAGCTGAAGCAAAGAATTTGCAGTAGAAACAACTGTCCTGAATGAAAGAAGTTGTTCCTTGCAGAAAGTGTTAGAAGAAGGGTTGACATAGAGGGACTACGTCATCATTCCGGGCCAGAAAGATGCCAGCGCAGAGGTTGAGGAGGGCAGAAAAAGGCTCATGCAGAGACCAGGAGGATTGACACAGTTGGCTGAGGGAGAATTTTAGCCAATGTCGGGATTGCGCAGAGCCTAGAGGCTCAGTCCTTTACTTGCCGGGGCATAGGAAGCTGTGGGCAGTTTGCAGGGAGTGAAGCTGGCGGGATACTGTGGGCAGGACAGTACCTAACAGGGCAAAAACAAGGTAGAGGGAGTCGCTACTGAGGCAGATTTCTAGCCAAGGAATCTGTATCAGTGTTGCAGGTGCACAGAAGATCGAAGAGGTGCGACTTGACTATTGGTAGGAGGATTTCCAAAAGGGAAATTGTGACTCAAAGGGAGTCTAACAGAGAACTTCTAGGTGGGAAGTAGAGAGACTCAACAAGAGTCAAAGAGAGAATTTCCAGAGGGAAGTAGAGAGACTCGGAGGAGTCGACAAGAAGAGCAGAGAGTTCGCCATGAATGGGATGAGGGATCAGGACAGGCTGGACAAGGCATCCAAATTTGTGGTCTGGAAGGCCAAGATCCTGTCCATTCTAGATAGACATCGCATCAAGACCTTTGCCTTGATTACAGTGGCTATCCCAGTTGATCCGACCGATATTGAGAAGTACGAGGAGGTAATGGCCAAGGAGAAATGTATCATCCTTGAAGGGGTCAAGGATCATGTGGTCCAACATATTGCCAAGAAGGAGAAGGAAAAGGAAATGTGGGATGCCTTGAAGACATTGTACCAGCATACTTCCATGCAGAGGAAGATGTTACTTGAGAATCAGTTGTGGTCATACCAAATGCAGAAGGGGGAGTAGATAGATCACTTCCTCGGTAGAATGAAGGAGATCTGAGACCAACTAACTTCCATAGGGGCCACGCCGGATCAAGAGTTGATGTTAAGGACTGCTCTAATCATAGTCTCTGAGGATTGGGAGACATTCATCCAGAGCATTCTGGGGCAAGGCGAATCTTCCAGATTGGGAAGAATTGTGGGCGGCTCATCGCCAAGAAGAGATCAGATAGCTGAGCAAGAAGGGAAGTAGCAGCAAAGGAGTCTAGAACAAGAAGGAAGAGGAAGAGGATGTAGGTCTAGCATCTGCAAGAAAGTAGGAGAAGAGGAAGAAAAAGGACCCCTCCAAAGTCAAGTGCTTCAACTATGAGGAACTGGGTCATTATGCGAACTAGTGTCCGAGGAATAAGAATAAGGGAGAGGCGTCTGACTCTAAGGTAGCGCTAACAAAGGCGGAAAAGGAGGTAGAGGAGGATGACAATTGTGCCATGAGTGCTCATATATCTCTAGAGAAGAGGTGGGAAGACATCGAGCTGTAGTCAGGAAGACTACAGGTGATGAGGGTCAGGATACTTGAGGTACCCAACCTCTTGGATTATATCTTGTTATGGGAGTCCCGCAGAGAGAGAAGAAGGATTGGCAGAGAGTGCTACATTGCAGGAGTCCCGGGCAGCACAGAGCTAGCAAGCTGCAACAGTGTGAGAGGCATGGAGAGTGTTGCAATAGTGCAGGATGGCACAAAGAGGTTTGCAGCGGTGCAAGAGGCAGGGAGTTGTTGCAGCAGTGTAGAGGCAGTAGAGGGAGCACTTGATAGTGGCAGAGGGAGCTTCAACATCGAGAGTGTTTCTAGCCTGACAGGGATGTCAGTAGTTGGGTGGATCAGTTACTTTTGAGTAACTGAGTTGCAGTGTAGTAGCAACATGCAGTAGGACAATGCAGCATGATGAGAGGGGGTTGCAATGCAGATGCAATGTTGGGAGAAAGGACCAGCAGTAGCACGGATGCAGAAGTGGCAGTGGCAGAGCCATGGGCAGCAGTACAAGATGTAGCAGTGCAGAGGATGTTGGTCAGGGAGGCCTAGCATCAACACAGATACCGGTGCCGTATAATCAGAGTGATGCTCAGTGTGGAGTATTACTAGAGCACAGTCCTCGCTAAGAGGGAGTGTTGATTTGGGTTAGCATCGGATGTGCTCTAGCCATGAAAATTGGTGGAGAGGCTAAACCACGTGAGATCTCCAAGACCGAGAAATGGTTTGGGCAGATTCTTCCCAGTTTAGGAGCTATTAAAATAATTAATATTTTTAATGGAGTTCCTAAGTCTAAACTTAGGAAAAATAAAATATTAATGGGTATTAATATAAAACTGGGTTAGAAGGTTCTAAAAGACATGGATCAAGCCAAATCTAATCTTAGCCATTGATTAGAGATGTAATCTCAGTCGTTGAAGGACCAACAGGAAAAGTATAAGAGGAGGCTTGAGGGTCAGTTGGAGAAGACACCAGAGTGATCAGTCATTCGATTTACTAGAACGGGGTTTGCTAAGTAAAGTTGAATCAGTGATTAGCAGCGAGGGGCAGTGGGTTCTAGACAGAGAGGCAGAGATAGTGCCGAGAGACCAACATAGAGGCAGACGCATAAGCCAGAGCAGGCCACGCAGAGCCCAACAAAGACATCGCAGAGCCAGAAGTGTGAAAATTCTATTACTGCAGCAATCGCTTTATTTTTCCTACTTATTCTTCAATAAGTTATTTACGAAATCGCTTCAATAAATATTAAAATAAACTCTACTATAGATATGACACCATAGAATAGAAATAAATACATGCACAAAAAAATCAAACACATCAACACAATTATTTTTGGACAAATGTCCCCGGAAAAACCTAATGCAGGAAAACTGATGCAACAGAGGAGGATTTTATTATTCAACTTTTCATGAGTACAACTGGGTGTCAAACTGGCTCACCCAATAGAGATAAATTCTCCAACACCTCCCTCAGAATTAGCGTCAAACTTGTTGGCCTCTGCACAGCTCCCAGACCCTCTACATCAGCATTGGGCCTCTCTGCGTCACCCACGCAGGCCCTCCAGTGACTACGCAGTCCTACTACCTCTGCATCTGCCTGAGAGGCTCTGCGTTTGCCTCTTTGATCTCTTCGCTGAACTTCTGGTACTATCCTTGCCTCTTTGTTCTGTACTCGCTACCTCTTGCTACAATCCAGTCTTCTAGTTCGAATTTCTCAACAAGCCCTACTCCAGAAATCGAACTGACTAGTCTTCCTCAATGTGTCTCCAACTAACCCTCAAATCCCCTCCTATACTTTTCATGTTGATGAATCAACGACCGAGATTAAGTTCCTAATCAATGGCTAAGATTAAAATAGACTCGACCCTTATCTTTTGGAAGCTTCTCATCCTTATCTTTATTAATACCTGTTGTCGCGCAGATTGACACGACAACGCTCAGACCAGGGGCTGTCACTCTGATCCCCGATCCCTCCGTTTAAGCCTGTCTCCCGTGGCTAAGGGGGGTAGACCCTGTCAGATGATGAAGACCAACTGTCGACCAGTTGGTTGGGAGACACGAGACACAATAAGACAAAGACTAGATAATTTCGATTTTAGCAGACCAGTGCCTTGATTTAAACATGAAACGAGAATGATACTCTTAGAATAACCCAAAACGATATCCAGCAACTGAGGGATTTTAAAATAAGTGCTAACCATTAACTAGATATCATATTCATATCTCGTCTTGAAATTCAGCGTGAAAAAAGATGGCATGAAAACAATTGAATCTGACAAAGGATAATTTTCCACGAAATTTTTATATTTTATGACAAAATTAAAACAAAAATTTAATCCTAAAAAAAAAAAAAAAAAAAAAAATAAGATCTCAAAACCCTAACTAAATATTTTTTTTTTATTAAAATTTTTATTTTTATTTTTTAATTTTAATTTTTTATATTTTTTTTCAAATCTAAATCTAAGTCTAAATTAAAACCAAAAAAAAAAAAAAAATTTAAATCTAACCCTAATCTATAGAAAAAGATTAAATTAAATCTAAAATAAAACAAAACTCAAAATTTAAAAAATGCTAAGCTAAAACCCTAACGAAACCTTTTTGTTTTATTTAAGTTTTAAATAAAATGGAAATTCTAAATTAAAATTTAAACTATATCTAAATCCTAACTAAAACTACCAAAATTTTAAATCTAAACTTTAAACCAAAATTTAACATATATATACATAGAAAATGAGACTAAGATCAAAAGTAACTAAACCAAAAGAAATAAAATAAAATAAATTTTTATTTTTTTTTTCTTTGATTTTAATAAACCTACGCCTATACCAAACCAACGCATGCATCTAACTGATAGAAACTAATCTTAAAAAAAAGGGAAACGAAAAATTTTATATAACCTATCCTTATGACTGCGGCTAAATCTAACCAAACTAAAACCCGAAAATATACATTACGCGTGAATCTTTTACTCACAGGTCGACTTGCTTGAAGGTCTGTGGATACTTTGCTGCGGGAAAGAAATGTAGCGCTCAACCGGAAATCGAACGCACAGGTGGCTGGAGGGAACTCTGCGGACGGGCATAGAGAAAGTACCCACGCAATATATCAAAGTCCGAAATAGTTTTGGATGTGGTGCTTTGCAGGTTTGAGCGGACAGACGGGGATCGATTATTTTTCTTTTGTTTATTTGGCACCAGACTTGACGTCCTCCTTGATGTATGACGCATTTACCATACACTGCCTCAGGAAAATCGACTTTGGCTTTAATCTCACCGTATGCTATAGAAAATGACGGATTGGTTCTGCGTTAACACTGTTTGAATGCAGTTGTCGGCGCCAAAATATATGTTGAAGAGGAGCAGCAGCGTGGACGTGGAGGATGCAGGTGCAATGGTGGCAAACAGAAATCTTAACCCACGTGATCTCTGACCTTGATATAATGCATGCCCACGGGAGCTAGTATGGCAAAGAGCGAAAATGAAAGAGGTACGGGATAGTGGAGCGGTAAGGAGAGACTGCGTATTTGCAGATGGCAATACGTTATCGTTGAATCCAAAGATCAGATTTCATTTGCGTAGCAGGTTGCTGTGTGCAGAGAATAATTTGTCTGGATAGCTTCAACTTCTGTTGATGAAACCTCCAAACCTGTGACCTGAGGACAATGATACAGGAAACCAGAACCTGGAAACAAATAAAAATGAATAAAACCCTACGAACTGATCTAAAATTTAAGCTCTGAAACAGCCAGATTTAACAATTATTTCCAGTAATATTCTCAATATATCAGAAAAATTTGAACTTTACTGTGAACATAAGGATAGTCTCTCAATGTAAAACGAGAAATAAAATTTAAAAGATTAACCCAGGGCACAATTAGCTAGGCTCTGCACAGAAAAGCCTGAGGGAGTTGGCTGATTCAACTCAGAATTTCCCCAAGCGCCCACGAATACCCTTCACCTAAAGGGTTTCCTGCACACCTCAAGTAAACGTCAGCAAGGAGGGCAAGAAATGCTGCCAAATTTCAAAAAAAATAATGGAGCTACCTGCCATTATTCCAGAAACCCTACAACATTCCAACCCTAGCACGTGAGCAAGATACCTGTACTCACAATGCTTTGAAAACCATCTATTAATAACTGTTGAAAACTGAAAGATGCAGAAAAACAGAAATCTCACAGCAATTCCATAGAGTAACACCAGCCAGTTTTGAACCCCAAAGTCTTCTTTTATTAACCAGAAAAAAAAAGTTTACAAGAGAGCTTCTTCAGTATAGACTCACAGATCAGATGATCTGAAATGACCACCTAAGACCCTATATAAAGGAGACGATCCCAACGGCTAGTTCGAGTGATCCATGTTGAAATGATCTCGACCGTTGATGAGGATCAAGACATCTCTTGATCTCATCCGTCGATTTATTTTTTTTTTAAAATATATTTTGCACGCATT
>APFE030862396.1:0-50310 GCA_000404065.3 Pinus taeda
GGACTGCTTGTCCATTCGGCTTCCACGCTAACCCTTTAGGATTAGGTGTCCAACATTCCCCCCCTTAATCCGAAGGGTTATGTATGAGTCCAAGAAAAGAGCTGTAATACAAAAATGTGCAAATATGCATGGCAGCACTAGGCTGAATGTGCTCTATGAAAATGTTGGTATAAAGGGCAGTGGTTTAAGGATGGCCACCAACACTGGAACGCTTAGTGCAGTTCCCGGAACTCTTCCAAAACTGGCAAGAAGCTGAAGTCTGCTGCTAGAGGAAGTGATCCTATTGTTTTAAAGAGGGAAACCTTCAACCATAAAAGGGAGGTCTCACCCCACATAAAAGGTAAAACTTCAACCTGAAAAGGGAAGTCTCAACCTATGATGGTTTAAGGATGACAAACAACTTTGGAATGCTTAATGCAATTCCTGGAACTCTTCCAAAACTGGCAAGACGTTGGAGTCTTCTGCTAGAGGAAGTGTTCTCAATTTTGCCCCTAGAATTCTTCCGAAACTGGCAAGAAGTTGAAGTCTTCTGCTAGAGGAGGTGTCCTAGATTGCCAACTAAAGGCATGTTCATAGGCATCTTTGTTTCTGGCTACAACTCTGAAACTGGTGTGGCAGGTTGTGGCTCAGGCTCGCTTGATGTGACTTTGAAGCTTGTAGATGACCATCATTTCCCCCCTGTCAGATACAAGGTGAGAAAATGGAGAAAACTCAACTGCAAGACTGTTCAATACGCTAAAACAAGTTCTGACATGTGTTTGGAATATCTTCTTGGCTGTTGATGCCCACTGCCAAGAAGCGATCCATCCAAGATGAATCTTTTTTCTTGCAGGACGTTTGTTTCTGAAGCATCTGTGTGAAGAATCACTGGTTTTATGACAGTGCTTACATGGATGAAGATCAAAACAGTGATCTTTCAAATGGCCAACTTGGTCACAGTGTTGGCATTTCACAATCTGTTGTTGTTGTTGTTGCTATGGAAGAGGGGCAGAATCTGGAACAGCTGGAGGTGAACTGTCATAAGGAGTAGGTGAAATGTCATGAATGAATCCAACACTCTGAAACTGAATGGGCTTGGCGTAGTCTAGAATATGAAAGGACAAGTCCTTGTCATATCCAAGACCAGTTTTGTGCTTGTTGTGGACACGTTGTTCCCAAGGTCTGATGATGGGCTTGGGAAGTGCAGACTGAGTTTCTGCCTCTGCATGGACAACTGCTGCTTTATGGGGTACTAACTATGAATGAACTGTAACATTATTGACTTGTTGTTTATGGGAGTCTGTTTCATTGTTCTGAACAGAAACAGGTTCAGAATGATGATTCTTCTGTTTTAATTCTTTTTGTTGTAGCTGAGTTTCAAGCTACAAAAAATCAATTTTCTCTTGTGCATTTTGTAGACAGACCTGAATGTCTGTGAGAGAAACTTTGCTGACTTTTAATGTATCATGATTAGAGGAATGTATCAGAGTTTTTAAGAACTCTAATATTTCAGTAATTCGAGCCATATTTTCCATTGTCAAAATTACACCTTTTTTTAAAAATTGATCACAACTATGACCCAATGAGTAAAAGTAACACCCACTCACAGTACAAAGACACAGAAAAATCCTTTGTAAATGTGCAGCAAATGAATCAAAGAATCAATGCATATATATGTAGACAGACACTATAATGAGTTTTAATACCACAACTGGGGCAACAGCAACTGCAAACTTGCTTGGATCCTTCAAGTACTCCTTCACTTTCAAATCAGAAATGATGACTATCAAAACTTCAATAATTATAACACCATGTCATGGGCAAGACTTGAATACTCATATGCTTTGACTGGGGTACAAATTAATATTATCTGATCTTGCCACTTTCTAGCAATGAAGAGAAGCAATGAGAGTAAATTCCAGCAAGGACTTTCAAACCCAAAATGTTGCTCCAACACTTACTCAGGTCATAAGCATGGGAATGAGTCTCTCGCACGCTAAAACAACAGTGATAGACCTCCTTACATGTCCAAATACTTAGCAAACTGTACAGTGCTGGTCATATATACCATAGCATTTTACCATGACCTTTCAAGAGCCTTCCAACTATGCACAGTTTCATGAAAACCTCCAGGAGATTAGAGAATACTCGACCCTGCTTCAGATGTATATGCAGCCAATTATTAAGGAGATTTGACTCTTTGACAGTGATAAAATCTGCCCACAAAGGACAACTCGAACACAAACTGATAGAACTTGATTTGAAGATGTTTTGAAACCAACTTTTCCTCTTTGGATAAGCTACAACCAACTCAACCTCTTGAAACAGGCTCCTCTTTGTCTAGACAGTTGTAAATATATTTATTTAGTTTTACTCTAATTGAAATGCACAGTGACAGTATAATGCCTCCAGAAACTTCTCAATCAGCAATATGATATATTCAATGATTTCACCATTAAATTAAATCACCGCTGAGTACATTACATCAGTCACTGGGAGTAATTTACTCACTGGAAACAACATAGAAGATACTAGCCATTTTTTTTTTATGCTCACCATAAAACATGTATCAGCCTTGAAAATTAATTAACTCAGGTGTATACAATATATACCACATATATAAAAATAAAGAATGTCCTTCAGAGGAACATAGCTCATATGGGCGCACTTACTATTCCAACGCACTTAGCTCCAGCGTTTGCATTTTGAAAGCAGGGACAAACACTGCAAATCCCACAGGTCGTATTTCCTTTTAAACGCCCACCAAAAAATTGTGTTGATTGATGACCCATGTTGTGCAGTTTGGAATTCAAGCTGGGGCTCAAAGTATCAACCAATGAATTGAATTCATGCATCTATGATATTTGGTCATCACTTCACCACATTTGTGGCCTTAAAAGCTTTCACTACAATAATAAGGCGCTATGAGGAGACGTGATATTCAAAATTCATATGAGAATCAAGCACGATAGTTGATCGGAAAACCAACAGTCATTAAGGAAAGGTGACCTCAATGGACAGGACTCACTACTTCATACAGGTCAAACTGTTTTTATATGACCCTTTCAATATGCCTTTCTTTTCCAACCCTACACGACCTCTTTGCTTCAAAACTATAATGTTATTATACTCCCAGGCGCAGGTTCAATCCACGCAAAGTTCAAATCAGGGTCTCAGATAATTGTCTATTGTCGTTACGAATGCCATAATGGATGTCGTTACAGCGATCTTAAAGTTGAGGCCAACTCCACAGTGGCAAATCCCAACAATATAAAATGACAGCGTGCACGGAGCAGACAATAATCGGAATGAATAGAATACTAATCATTCCCACTATGGTATCCTGCGCTCGCATTATAATACCTTCTCTCGTGGGAATTTGGTCCTTTGAAAGAGTAGGAGCAAGGCGATGGCGAGAATTAATGACATGGATTCTCAAGGGGTGGATAGTCCTTCGCCCTCCTCAGCCATTGATTTTCTCACTCTTTGTCAGCGTCGTGATGGTAAATATGGACCGGAGTCGAGGAGTGAAATCAGGAGTAGATTTACAGTGGTTACAATGCAACATATGGTATATATATTACCACGCAACACCAGTGACGATGGAGGGGACTGGAGCCAACAGTACAGGTCGACTGTGCATAGGCCGACTATGCGGTGAGACTGGTAATCTTTGGAAAAAATGTACCGATGGGAGGATGCAATATTAATCTTTGGCACAGTAATATATTAAAAATATGTGGAGCCTTCACGTCACTGGGTTAGAGATAAATATAAATGTCGTTGGCTTCTATGCCTGGATTGAGACTCGGACTGGAAGTTGTCGTTTCTCATAAGACTACTCATAAATGTTATGAAATACCACTGTGGATTCCTTGTCCATCATGGGTGCACACAGGAAATGGATTTCTATATTCACAGAAAGGTGGATATGGTAGGAAACGTAACAGTGCAGAAATGGAACAAAACATGTGCAATGGGTGAAACGCAGTCGCATCTCTTCATTGTGGACAGCGCTAAAATTACCATGTCAGGACAACGTTTCTTTTATGAAACGTTTATGAACAGTCAAGATAGCCAGAGAGTGCAGGTAATGCAAGAGTCAGGACTGTAAAACACAGACGGGTGCAACATATACAGTGCCAGAGGTCAGGTGAAAGTTTAATGCTAGGCGCAGGTCTTATAAATGGAATATGGCAGAACAGCAAGTGTTCATGGACAAACTTTCAGGCAAACAGAGAGTAGAGATGTCAGTCAACAGCGGATTTCAGGCAGAAAATTCTCAGGAGGTAGCGCATGCAGTGTCAGGAGCAGCTAATTATATGGAGGAGCAGCGCAGGCAGTCTCAGGAGTATGGAGGCGCTTCTATATGGAGAGCAGACACCAGCAGCGGTATTAACAGGTTGTAGCTAAAATTCAGCTGAAGAAATATTCATGAGAAAATATTCATGAATTTCATGGCAGAAATAAACTGCACAAAAAGACCATAAAACAAATGGCTCAAATTAATAATGCAGGGCGGAATACGCCTGCTCTTATACCATGTTAAACACACATGGGAGCAAGAATAATCTGAATGATAAATCATGAGAGTACAATTTTTATTAACAAAAGATATACATTTATAGTACATTATGTGACCGTTGGGTTTCACATCCCAAGGTCTCTTGGACTCCTTTTGTCCATTCGACTTCCACACTAACCCATTGAGGATTAGGTGTCCAACACCTCTCATCTTGGTACTTTATGTGGACGCTTTCTTTTTCACAGGAGCAGACCGTCATATTCATCAATGTAAGAGGGAGTTGGCTTCCGAATTTGAGACAAAGGACCTAGGATTGATGCAATACTTCCTAGGGTTGGAGGTTAGCAAAAGCAAAGTGAGATTTTCCTTTCTCAAGGAAAATATATCATGAAGATACTTGAATGATTTGGGATGTGGACTGCAAGTTCATGACTACTCTAATGGAACTAAACTTCAAGAAGTTATGTGGAAGTGTTGTTGGGACCGATTTGGGAAATCCTTCTGAGTATCGTCAACTCGTGGGAGCCCTGATGTTCTTAGTGAACTCTCGTCCGGACATATCTTTTGCAGGGAATACATCGAGTCAATTTATGGTCTCTCATCACATACATTGGATTGCTGCCAAGAATCTCTCGAAATATCTTCGGGGCACAATCACTTATGCACTGAGATACACTGTCAAGAATGTGAGGCTCCATGGTTACTCTGATGCAAACTAGGTTGGCAGTGTTGTGGATCGTAAAAGCACATCTGGATGTTGCTTCTCTCTAGGTTTTGCTTCGATATCATGGATGAGCAAGAAGCAGAAATCAGTTGCCCTGAGCATCGCTAAGGTTGAATACATTGTCGCAGTTGGACCTCCTGTGAAGCTGTATGGTTGAGGAAGCTCTCTAGTGCACTGTTTGGACATGTGTTGGATACCACCGTAAATTTTTGCGACAACCAGAGTGGGATTCTTCCATCTGAAAATCCCTGTTTCATGACCACCCCAAGCATATTGATATCAAGTACCACTTTATCCGAGATATGGTACAACGGGGAGCAACAAGGCTCCAACACATTGGGACTAATGATCAAGCTGTTGAATATTCTTACAAAGCCCCTGGGGAAGGTCAAATTCTTAACCTTCCGTGAACGAAATGGAGTCATGGAGAGACCCTCTTATGAGGGCCCCGTATGAGATGGATGTTGAGCTCTGGGAGCTCTGAGGGGCTTGGGGTACTTCTTGAAGCGATGAGCGACCATAGGGTGTGGTTCACCTTCCCCTAATGGTGCGCGATGTACAGGGTGAGTGGTTTACCTTCCCCTGTGGTACCCCATGGTGATATGCATAGGTTGAGTGGTTCACCTTCTCCTATGGCATATGAGTAGGATGAGTGGTTCACCTTCTCCTGCCAGCACATCCTACCCATGCAGTCTAGGACTCGTGAGAAGTATTTCTCATCTGACCAATGAGTAGGTAAATAAGGATAGGGACCATAGTACTACCAATGGATGCATCATGTACTACCGTACTCCCTATGCTAGGATGTTGATATTGATCTGGGATCAATGGAAACCGACTTCGGGTCGGTTAAGAGTGGTATGACGCACTCTCTATTATTGTAGACCGACTTCGAGTCAGTGGAGAATGGTAATGATACATTCTTGATCATTTCTTCTTTCTTCATGGTTCACTAGCGCAGAGACGGCGATGGTACAGATTGTCAGACAATTTGATAGGTGAAGTTCTCCCTAGTTGAGAGGGAGTGTTAATTTTGGCAACTAGGGCCAAACTTCACCTTCGACAGCTCATATCAGGCAGCTCATATTTTTATTGGATTCCTCTCTCCGAGAGGTGTAGGATTGATCTAAAGATCATCCCATTCTGACATGTACTAATGGAATTATGAATTTATTTTGATTATGGACAAATTGTCAAAGTCGGCCAGCAATCTAATGTAGGCTCAAAAGCCCAACAGTGACATCTATTCATCCTCAACATTTGCATATAAATACAAGATGCCTCCTCCTCATTTGGACACTTCATTTACTCACACATCTCTCTTCTTGATTAGGTACAGATTTCTGAGGCTTCTCTCTCTCCACACATGCGAAGGGACTGTTCTTTTGTTGTCCCTGCATTGACTAGAGTTGACCGAAAATTGCAGAAGATTGTTTTGACCATCTTTGACTTCTGTTTTGTGTGGGGTATTTTTGTTTGGGCAAGCCACAATTCTGGGCATGAAATCCGAGGTTGTTTGACCTTTTTTTACCAGCGTTAACTGTCGTAGGGTTTGCTGCAACAATGAATTTTTGTTGACCAGATTTGACTTCTTGTTGGAGGCCAAGTTGATCGAGTTTGACCAAGCTGTTTTAGGGGTCAAAATCTGCCCTGTTGAATAGCGTTGACTTTCTAGTGGCATCTTCACTGATCAAAATTTCACTATAATTGGGCAAGTGAATATTGTATATTTTACTCTCTCGTTCTCTATTGAACATTTGAAAAATCATAAGAATTGATAAAGGGTTTCCTCACATTGGGGTTTGTCCCTAGCTGGTGCCATATCTTGTGTCCTCTTGTCTTGGTTTGTCTTCTACAGTTATTGTTTATGTTCTAGCTGCATTTTACTATCATGATGATGTGATTGCTAATCTGGATATTGACATTGGGCTAATAAAGAAATTGAAGTAAAATTGCTCTAAGCATAGAGCATACCATTGTTATCTAAAATTAACAGAGCTTCATGCATTTTATGTTTTGATAATGGCTTGATGGAGAATGAATAACAAAAGTAATAAAAAGCCAACAAATCTCACAAGTAATTATCAAGTAAGGAAAATCAACCTTAATCAACAATTTCGTTGATTTTCCAACAACTTGAAGCCTCTAAATTCCTGTGATCAAATACTCACTAGATAAGAGTTCACCATGCACACAGCTTTGAGACTATGATACCATAGGCATACAGTCAACACATAGGCATACATCTGTTTATTATTTATAGATCTACACGCATGTTTACACTGTTCATACTGTATTGCATTTTTACTGCACAATTGTTTCCTCACATTGTGAAAGCCTTCAAGCTTTTGCTCAGCAAAATGTGTAATCCAGAATTCTGTTAGGCAAGGGATTATAGTCAACTTCAGAGGACAGTGAATTTCTTGGTGGCAGTCTTTTAAGAAGACCTGAACATTTCTCAAGAAGACTCATGACACATGCAACCTATCAAGGATTACTTCCAATTCACGCTTTGCTTTGACATCAATGACAAAGCTCTCAACATGGGGTCCTTTTGGAAGGTTTTCAACTCCAAAGGTTGATACTTTGGCGGATAGTTTTGATACAAGTTATACTACATATACCTGAGTATATGAAAAAATTGAATTGTAACCTCAATGTAAAGCTGTGAACCAGGTATGTATTTTGAAATCAATACAAATATTCTCATTATTGTTAATAATAATAAAATTAATAATGATAATTTATTAGAGACAAAATTTTTAAAAGAGTGCACATGTATTCAAAATATAAGTCTTAGATGCTAGAAGATGGGTATCCCCTTTTTAAGAAAATGCGGACTAATTAGCATATTATTATTGCTACTAAATGATTTCAGAAAAGCAATACCCCAATAGTAATACATTGCTCTCAACATGGGGTCCTTTTGGAAGGTTTTCAACTCCAAAGGCCAATACTTTGTCTGTCAGTTTAGCATCCCTCAACAGCAGATCATTTTGATACAAGTTATACTAGATATAACATAAGTATATGAAAAAATTGAATTGTAACCTCAATGTAAAGCTGTGAACCGGGCATGTATTTGGAAATCAATACAAATATTCTCATTAATGTTAATAATAATAAATAAATAATAATAATAATTTATTACAGACAAATTTTCTAAAAGAGTGCACATGTATTCAAAATACAAGTCTTAGATGCTAGAAGAAGGGTATCCCCTTTTTAAGAAAATGCGGACTAATTAGCATATTATTATTGCTACTAAATGATTTCAGAAAAGCAATACCCCAATACTAATACATCCCTTTCAATGTCCATGACAAATACACATCAAAACTTAGTTTAAATACCAGAATAAAATATTAATAGTAACTAGATCTTTATGATGATGTTTGCAGCACGGGAAGGTACTTTGGCACAGGCCTAAGTGTTTAGACATGTGTAAGTCGCCCACTAGACCCTTAACTTTAGCGTTGCTTTAGTTATCAAGTAATGAAATGCAAAGGTTAATTATATGATTTCAAATGAAGTTGCATTTCATCATACGATTTCAAGCGAAGTGAGATCTAATTTGAACATTCAATAACTTTGAAGATTAAGATTGTAGATTCAGTTAATAACTCAAAATTTAGAAGGCAGGCTGGGCTAAGGCAGAAGACTCAAGACATCTTGACCACAAAACATTGAGAGAAGACATCTCAGTGAATGGGTGGAGGACTTCATTCAAGTATGCAGTGTTCAAGAAAGGTGCAATGGACAGCAAGGGAGATCGAAATCAGCCAAGCAAGATCAAAGGACAGCTCTACAGTTTGATCGGCTGGGTCAATTTCAAATTCTTGTTGTATGTATTTTCCTCAGTGAGTCATTATCTCAGGAAGAGCGCCCTTGTAAGTTCTGAAGTTTTTAAAATGAAGAACTGATTTGAAGGGAAGAAATATTTGTGCGCATGTGACCATGAGATTGGTGTATTAAATTTTGCTTCCACTGATTATTTTTATGCTAAAATCCCAGCCTTGCTTTTTATTCAGTAAATCTGCATAATATCTACCAGTTAATAAATTGCCAAGTTGCTATGGTTAGAAATTCAACATTTTATTTCTACATAACTAAAACTAAACAAATTCAATGTCAATTGTAGGCAACAAAATTGAGTAACTTACTAAATACCACCACAATGATAAACTTTGATTTTTTGTAGGCAACAAAATTGAGTAACTTACTAAATATCACTGCAATGATAAACTTTGATTTTTAAGAAGAGAGCACAATCCAAAATATATCTCACAGATGCTGGAAGATCTGAAAGAAGTAGACAGAATAGTATATATTATTGCTACTTACTGCTTTTATAAAACCGGTGCCCGAATATCTGTACATCCCTTGCAATATCCATAACAAATTTGCACGCAAGATACCAGAGGTATGTTCCCTTAATTAACAGAAAGAAGTTAAAAAAATAATATAAGTCAAAACTTAGCTCAAATACCAGAATAAAATTTTAAAAGTAACTATATTTTTATTTCTACATAGTCTTCATGGGCAAATTGAAAACTTCCAATATTCTCTGCAACCCAAAACTGACATATCTCAATTCCGTGTCACTTGAAGGCAACAAAATTGAGTACTCAACTAAATTCCATTGCTCAATATCCAGGCAAGGCCAGCAAAAAACCTGGTCCATGTAAGCCATAGTGCAGTAGGAAAGACAGCTGCATGACTTTTAAGCAGCCTGTTCCTCTACATGCCTAGGTGGCAGCTAAATCTGTTCCTCCACATGCCTAAGTGGCAAGTTGAGGCTTCCTCCACTTATCAGCACCTACGGATCGGTCTTCATCACGTTGCTTTTCACGGTCAGAACCACCTCCCCAACGATCACGATCATTATCCCTATTACCAAATCCACCATACTTGGGTCGTTGCCCAATAGGGGGTTGAGAATCCCGCCCACGAGGTGGCTCATATTGATTTTCACGCCTTCCAGAGAATGGAGCTTCATATTTACCCTGTGTTTGTCTTGTAGGTGGCTCATATTTACCAGGTGGAGCATACTTATCCCTAGGAGGCACAACATCTACTTCACGTTGTCTAGGCATGGGATTCCCATCTCTGCTGGATAAACCATGAGCTGGACCAAAAGATTGTTTAATATCATCTGAAAAAAATGATCTCCTATCATTAATATGGGTTGGTCGATCTAGGCGTCGCCAACTATCATTATCTGCTTCAGTACCAACTGATTCTGCTACCTTGCGCAGAGCTCGGGGTACAAATTTGGTTGAATTTGGCTCCGAGGGTTTTATAACTCTTGGTTCTTCCTTGATCAAAGCTTCTTTTCGTAGCCTCTCCTTCTCCTCCAGTTCCTTTTCACGCTGCTTCTGTTTTTCAGCAATCTCATCCAGCTTGGCTTTCTTTTCTGCATCTTGTTTGCGCTTTCTTTCTTCCTCTGTAACACATTAATCTCATAAGCAACTCTAATTAACTTATGATCCTCAAAAGAAAACAAAAAAAAAACATAATGCATACAATCAATAGATTGTACAAAATATAGTTTGAAGTTTGAACCCCTTACCCTCACGCTTGCGAGCTTCTTCCTCTTCCTTGAGCTTGATCAACCTTGCCTCCTCCTGCCTTCTATAAAATTCCATCTTTCTGCATAACTCCCTTTCCTGTTTTCGAATTGCTTGGAGCTCTGCAAGTCTCTCTTCTCTTTCTCGCTTCAGCCTCTCAAACTCTCCTTGGCGACGGCCAACTACTTGATTCTGAAAGATATTCTGCATTAATCATAAAGACCAAAATAACTCAATTGCAGTTCCAGGAAGCAAAATAGATCCTGCCATAACAGCCATACATCAAACCAAACCTCAACATAACAAAATATAAAAAACCTTACCTTATCATCTAGCATTCGGATAAGCCTATTCTTCTCCACAAGATCTGCAGCATGTTGTTGTCTGCTTTGTTCAATTGCTTGCTGCCATTAGTATCATATTAGATAGACCATTCAGACAATAAAACCCAACGACATCAATTGCTTAATTGCAAGAACTTGTATACACTAAAGCAAGATATTCAGTTCTAAATTAATCAATTCTTAAACAAGTCTCATAGACTCGTGAAATTGATTCTCATCCAACTGGTATATGATACATCATTATTAGATACAGAAAGTGAAAATCAAGCTAACCTGTTGTTGCTGTTCAAAGAATATTTCATCATCTACCAAATGTTTTCGATAAGCTGCTTCAATAAGATGGGTTTCCTCTTCTCTTTTGGCCCTTTCCAAATAATCCATAGTTTTTGCTAGTTTCTGGAGTTTACGTTCCATTTCCTGCCTTTCCTTAAGCTGCTCATTCAGCGCCTGCTCAATGAGAGTCTGCTTGGTGACCTTTTCCTGCTAGGAGATAATAATCATAGAAAAAAACATCACAGGTATAAGAATTCCTCTATAACCAAAAACAACTAACATTTGCAACATTTATTTAACAGAACTACGGCATACAAGGCAAATAAGTAAATGCTGCATACCCCTTCAATGGCAGTCTTTTTGCCCTTTTTCCCTTTCCTTCTCTCAGCTTCTTGAAGCAAAAGTACAGCTTCTTCCAGTTCCTTTTCTTCAATCTCCCTCCGAATTCTCTGCTCTTCTCTCTTTGTATACTCAGATGCAAGTCTTTTCTGCTCCGCTTCTTCTGTTATTCTTTGCTGCTTCAATCTCTTGGACTCTTCCTCTCGTTCCTTCACAATACCAGTGAAAGTAAACAAATTTAGCACAAAACATTACCACAAAAGAGAACCTCTTATAAAAACTGTGATGTAAAAGGCTTGCACCACCAAAACAAACAAAAATGACACACCATTTCAAGCATCTGTCGTTCTTGCTCCTCCTTGCGCCTCTCAATCAAGACTTTGCGAGCAAGAAGCTTTCTATGCTCTTTCTCTATGACCTCAAGCAATACTGGGAAGTGTTGAGTTGTTTTGGGTACTTTCTCAACAGAAGGCAGTTGTATAAGACTTCTAGCCTTGTTTAACCGTTTCGCAAGAATAGCCAAATGATTACGAATCTTGTCTGATTCAAGGTCCTGCATAAATAAATTCAATGATGAGCTTATAACATGCCCACTCTAAAAAAATACTCCATGCACAAAAGCTGAATCCTCAAAATTAGCAGAAGCTATATTTTTATACAAAATATTAAAAATCAGAAAATTCTATTACTTCACCTGACTGCCAAACTGTACAATGCCTTTTAAATGGTCAATCTTCAACTGTACAAAATTGTACTTCACGGCATCCACACTAAGCCTCTCTATAACAGAAAAATCAGAAAATGGTATCATCCTTGACAGAACTGTGATTTTCATTGTTTGATACACTTGTGATACCTGGAACATGCAAGGGTTAACTTTAGAAAAAATTCAAGAATTCTGCTTTTGGAAGACAGAAGAGAGTGTATGCACTTTAACACCAGAGTAAGAAATATACCAAATCCAAGATGGCATAATATAGTTGAGACAAATGAACTGAACAAAGCAATAATTAAATTCCCCATAACATGTTGTAAGTTGTGTAACTCTAAAAGTAGGCCACATTTACAAATCACAAGTAGTCACACCACAGAATCATAGAAAGCATGAAACGAAAGTTGGAATTGAACCGCATCACCTGCTGTAACACTCTCAAAGTAGTTAGCCTTTCTAAAGCAGGAATGTATTGCTCCAATTGCACTTCTGGGACCGGAGAAGCTGAAGACAGTTTGTCACTAAGCTTAGAGAGCCTGCCTAGCAGTGGTTGAACTTTATCAGCAAGATCTAAAGGGTGGAAATCATTTTCCAACAGATAATACAAATCTTTCACTTCTTGCGGAACATATGTCATGACACCTTTGGAAACCTAAAATATAACAAAGATACAAGTTACCCACATAAGCACATGTTGCCAGTTTCTTTTCATGAACCCAAAGAGCCTTTAAAGTCAGTACGATTAACTTATATCACATATCTTCAAATCGTAACTTCTATTTGAAGGCAACAGTTAACATAAACGAGCTGTTTATAAGCAATAATGGAGATATGTCAAACCAAATAGTTTGAGGTGAACACGCTTTTGAATTATTAAAAAATATGGCACAAAACTTTAGTATAAGCTATAACTGTAATTAGATATAGTGAAAACTGTCCTAATATTGCACCACATTCTATCCAGTTATAATTGAAACCATGTAGCTTGCTAAAACACAAATCTGTACAAGCAGAGGAAGTGCTTAGCAGAATATATGTGCGCTGACTTCTCAGCAACATCAAGGAAGGACTTTTAATTTCATGAATAAATGCTTTAACGAGCTCTATACCTATTACTTACCAATTCAGATAAAAGTGCTGAGCGTGACAACTGCCAAAAAAATATATTATTAGTAGACATAATGGAAGAAAACTCCTTGAACTAAGCATAAAGCATAATACTCATATCAGAAAAAACTATACAAATGAAAGCATCACAAACAGTGACAGATACACTTAAGCCCTTCCATTGAAATACCCTACCACTTCTCTGGTGTCCTTTTTAGAATCCAAACTAAATCCCAAAAGACTGGCCATTCTTGAACTCCTTTCCTTCTCATTCTCCAGTTCAAAATGGTGAGCCCCATGTTTGTGATCATAGGGCATAATGGAAATGGCAGCCAACAATACCGATGATGCCATTAGCTGCAAATCCTTCTGTGCTAAGTTTTTATTGTAGCTTTTCTGGAGGATATAGAGCTTGTACCATGCATAGGCATGATACAAATGACTTTCTGATATCCAAAATATCTTTGTTAACTTTGAATAGTAAATTGCCATCATTTGAGGTTTAGGAGTCTTCTTGACCATGCACATAAGGCCATGAATATCTTCTATAGAGCGAAAAGCTTCCTACACATCGTATGCCATCCATCATAAGAAATAGTAAAAGGAAAAGGAAAATTACAAATAAAAAATTTAGCTCACCAACCTGCCAGAGCTCAAGCTCAGTTGCAGCCTTCAGTTGCTCAAACCTTGTATCAAGGTAAAGATGCAAACTCTCAGGGAGATTCAGGTCAGGCCTGTCTCTTTGATCCCTGTACTTATTCAAATTCACAAGATGGTTGCGTATTATTTCACAAAGCCGACGGAACTCTGTTGTTCGTTTATATTGCAAACAGAACTGAAAGGCTCGATGTGCAGTCATCTGTCAATCCAATTAGGATTGTAGTCAGCCACACTAGAATGAAGACCTTATTCAAAACATTTTTTAACAGGCAACTAAAAGACAACACAATCCTTTTTGTTTCTATAAACAATAGCTGTTATATCCACTGCACATGCTAGGAGGAGTGCAGTATGTGTCTCTGTCATTGAAATAGAATATATAGAACAAACTTTGCCATGCCATCGAAAAACATTTAAATCTCTTAAACCAAGACAGCTCAGGATCAATCAATGTCAATGCATCCACTGCTGCTGGGATTGGGGCAGCCTATTTGGATTTGTTAGTGAAAGAATTAAGTGGAATACATGTTAACAACCATTACTAAAAAATTGTCCAAATTAAGCGACCGTTCCATCTATTCCAACACTATTTAATATGCACTCACCGCATATAGTGCTTCCAGCTTTGAATTGTTACGAAGTATTTCAAGTACGGTCCTATAGGTTTCCCAAAGAAACTTAAACCATGGGGTAACTAGTTCCCGATCAGACCTGTCTTTGCCTTTCTCTCCACTGACATAACTAAGCATCAAGTCCTCTGGCCTCTTCTCTGCCTCTAAGTCCTCAACATCAAGAGCAATCTCAGATGCCTGCGCTTGAGCTTGGGCCTGTTCAGCCTTCTCACTAGAGAGCTGGAGGAAATACTTGATAACCTCCTCCAAGGAACTGACATTCACTTGCTGGCATACAATGCGATACTGAATAAGTCCATCCTTTGCAAACCTGCCACGCCTCATATCCACACAAAGTTCCACATATTTGAACATTATCTTTTCCAGTGTCTTTTGCCATGCTCTGTACCGCTTTGATGTTATCAAGTCATGAAGTGCCTGTAATGCTGCCTGCTTCTGGCCAACATTCATCAACTCTGCATACAGATTACAAGTTACAACATAGCTCACTAATCTTCTATATCATTACTGAAAGAGTTAGGCACATATTTCTACATCTCCAAACAGATTACCGTGGTTTCATGTATTCACATCTAGGCATTGAGAACATGTCATTTATTTTTTATAAATATTTTTCTAAAATATTTCAACTCAGATCTGAAATAATGAGACAAGCTCTTCTTATGTATTGTCCCTTCTGTCAATGCATAAAAGAGTCGACATTGATAATTTATTATTATTCTCCATAATCATCGAAACAATAGGAAATCGAAAAAATTCCGGCACTCTCATGACATAAATAATCATGACAAATCATCTAAGGATTCTTAATTTTCTATGTAAAACAAAAAAGTTCAAAGACCCTCTCATCAGTGACTGTGAGAGGAATCAGAAGAGTACATCCCTGCCAGGATGTGTATCATTGCCCTAAGTCACACACTTCAGGTTTGAGTTCGAGTTACAGTGATTAGGTTCAATTTGAGTTCAATTTTTTCGATGAGGTTTGGATCAGGTTCACCATTAGGTTCATCTATATAATATATAGATTTTCTATATATATGCTATTATGGATTTGGAAACTGCAAGGATAGGCTACAAGCTTGAGCTGTGACATGACGTGACATGACGTTATGAGCTTGAGTTATGGACTTGGCCAATGACCTTGAGGTTCGCCAAACCTCACAAAAATTTAGGTTCTCCAAATTTCGAACCTCAAGGTTGAAGTTCAGAGAAGTTTGTAACATAGTCTTTGCCTAAGTGGTTTTTAAGTGAAAATTCAAAACAATTGTAAAGCAATAGAAAACAAATGTGCTAGACTTGTAATAATTTTACTGTAACAATCAAAACTGTAACTAAACAGCGATGGCATATTCCTGTCCTATTTCTGTAATCAAAAATACCATGGATCAACACAGTCATATCAACCATTAAAAACAGCATAAATTAAAATTGCTTTTCCGCAATCCAGCATAAAAAGAGAAAAACATTTTAAACGATGGGAATGTGCGAAACGCAAATCAGCAAGTGCACATTATCGATAGAAACAAGTAAAACGGTTCACTTCTATGCCAACAGCACTAAATTTGATTCAAAAGCTCATTTTTTTTTAGTAGAAATAAAATAAAATAAAATAAATAAATAAATAAACCAGATATGTCCTTCACGTCCGAAATTCACAGGATTTTTAGTATGCCAAAATTCGCATGAACTAAAAAAGTGACCTCAAAGGTATAGACAAGGCTACCGAAAACAAATGCCTATACATACTACCCTGAAATAGTCCTTACAAAACTTCAAGGTCCAAAAAATCTGGCAACAAGGGTCTGCTACGATTATGAAGGGTTTAAAGCAATTTCTACGGTGAAAACTTTAAAATATCAAAGAGTCAATATCAAGTATAAAGAAAAAAAATAAAAACAATGCAACGGCGAACCTTTGCAGAAGATAGTCTGAATCTTCACTACCCATTAGCATATCTATTACATCCACATCTTAATCATGTCTTAGATGTGCAGTTTTTGGAGGAAAAAATCAGAATTTCAGAAATAAAGATAGGCAATCTCGAAACCCAACCCTAGGACATGATGAACCCAGCTAGTACAAGGAAGCACAAACCCTTCTGATTCTCAGGACCCCATGTAGACGCAAAGTTCTTATAATTTGAACACTAAAAGGATATTCCTATACACTATTTTATCAGACCAACACAACAAGGAAATTCCTAGACACGATTTTATCAGACCAAGCTGCTGAAGCTTACAAAATAATACAAATTCAACAAATGTTTGAAAAAAGAGTCCATGTAACGAAAATCTCTGTAACTGATACATACCTTCGGCCCGCTTGAGTGCGTTTTCTGGCTTGGCAAAGGTCGCCATGATGATAAAACCCCGTAGAACTCAGAACACCACGAACCCGCCAACGTTATGGATAACTGCTGGGCTATTAGAAACATATAGGGGATTTCCCGAAACCCCAAATCCCAGAGCGCGAAAAAACTACCACAGCAGACTGGATAACGCAGCCTGAGACGATCTGGGGGCCTCGCCAAAGAAAACACCTGCGATTTTTGTTCCTGTGCCGTTTGGAACTTAAAGGAATCCGTGACGATTCAGGAGCACAACTCAAACCTAGCACCTTGGCTTTGTGAAGCTCCGGATTTTGTCAAAGACGTCTACTTTGGGGTTGAGTGTAAGAGAGACTTTTGCATTGGAAAGTAGAACTGAATATGTGTAATCATAAATATATATAATTGTCCGTAGGGTAGGTTATTACAAGGGATTTTTCACTTTTCCGAGTTCTGTGAACAAAAATATTATTTTAGGATTGACGTTACAGAGTGTTTTTTCATTTTTTTTTCCGAGGTTAAAGATAGTTTATGAGACATTGTTTTTTCATTTTTTTTGAGGTTAAAGATAGTGTATTGGGACAGATTGTTTCTTCATCTTTTTTTATGTATTCGGCCTTTTTTTCCTGTTAAATTTCAAAATAAATTCCAAAATTCTAAACAAATCTCTGGCTAAATAGATTATCCCAAGAGCTAGTGCATAACTTTCTCTGTTGTTTTTTAAGGCCTCACATTCTAAAATGTTGATCAAATCTTGCCTTTGGGCAAACTCTATGCTTGTCGTTTTGGCATTGATCGCCACATGGAAAATGGAGTGTTCCATTTATTTATTTTTTATTGGAAAAGGAATTTTAGATAAATTCTCTAGTGTTATTATTTTGTTTTATTTTATATTGTTTTATATTTTTTCGGGTTTGGAGTATGTTTTAACACTGTGTTTGTTTGGCTAAGAGCTCAAGACTAAAACATGTTAACAGCTCAAGACTCAAAAGCATCTGACAGGAGTGAAAATTTGCCCCTTTACGGAACACAGCATGGTATTCTAGGTGGCATGGTTTTCCTTGATTAAAAATGATGAGTAAGCCAAGCCTGCATTCGCAATTGGCAGCGAGAGATGGTTGTCTTCAGTGTCAGTGTGACAATTGAGTTATGATAGGTTTTCCCATCTATAGAAAAAAAATTGTTGTTTTATTTTAATTTTTCATTAATCACATCAATTATTTATTTCACATTATTAATTTATTTGGAAAATTTATTATGTACTAATATTATTCATATACTTATATGGAAATTTTAATATTGGATTAGAGAGCTTACCTAGTTAGATTTATAATTTAAGTTATGGAAATATCAATATTAGATTGGAGAGCTTACATAATTAGATTTATAATTTAAGTTTGATATTTTGTGGAATTTATAATATAGATTTATATGATAGTGAGTCTATTAAATTAAAATTTATTTAGAAGAATAAAAAGGTGGGTGAAGAGAAAATAGCAAAAGGATTGGATAGATTTATAGCATTAAAGGTTTAGCTTGATGATCTTATCAAAATTAGACAATGGGTGAACACTAAAGGGGAATTCAAACACTTCCCAATTTTCATTGAAGTGGCTTATGTTGGGAGGAAAACTCCTAGTCTACATAAATTTAACTTGAGTGGCCCACGGGGCGTAGAATAGACAGTGATGAGGTGCACTATTAAGTCACTCCTTGATGTGAAGGTCACTAGTTCGAAACTCTGTGAACAAAAATCCAGTCATGTTAAGGGTTGGTCTAGCTCAGGTCCGGTGCAGTCCCCTAGTGATTTTCATGGCTTAGATGCCCATGGGTCACAATTTCTCAAGCCACGGGTCAAGCTTGATGTAATCTGTGATGAACTCAAACCACTTAACAAACAAACAAAAACTTTAGTGGATAACAGAGGAGGACTATGTTAGATTGATAAAAGTTTTTAGGGTTCCCTTGGATGTGTCCTTAAGGGAATCAATGGCGATCCAACTAGAGAACAAACTAGAAAAAGTAAAGCAAGCCTCTATTACTTCTATTAAAGATGAGAAATTTATATATGAGGTGGAAGTAAATTAGAGGATTTATATAATAAATAAGTGGTTGGTTACCTTTCTTAAGAATTATAAGCTAAAGGCATATGTTTCAAAGAAAAGAGAAGAAAGTTATTGTTGGAAAAGGAAGAACCCCATAGACTTGAGAGTAGGGTCATTTTGCTATTGAGTGGGGATAAAAATACTAAATTTTTCCATTGTTATGCAAATCGCGGCAGAAACATCAATACTATTTGGAAAGTGGTGAAAAGAGATAGGGCAATGGCTTTACTTTTGAGAATATTGTCTAGATGGGGATAGAATATTTTACAAACATATATAATGCTAAAAGAAGAGCTATTATAGCAGAGGTAATCAAGAAGACTTCATTTTTCCTAGCCTTGTAAGTGGGGTAAAAAGGACCTATCTATTGGAAGAGGTGTCCAAGGAAAAAATGCATTTTGTGCTACAAAGTTCCCAAAAAGACAAAGGTCTAAATCTAGATGGGTGGACAATGGATTTCTTGTTAGGTTTTTTAAACATTCTAGAAGAGGAAATGTTGAGACTAGTTGATGAATCAGGTTCCTCTAAGAAGATTGTAGCACCATTTAATGTGAGTTTCATGGCCCTTATTATGGAATTTGATAACCTAGTTTCCTTTGAAGAATACAAACCTATATATCTATGTAGTTGCAGTTATAGGATTCTTATCAAGGTCATTGGAAGAAGGGTTAAATGTTTATTTTCAAAGTTATTTTCAAGTGAACGGTTTGGTTTTCTAGAAAGGAGGAAGATTCAAGAGGTTATTGGAGTGGCAAAAGGATGACATTAATAAATCTCGAAAGCTTAAACCTATGGTAGTAAAGGTTGACTTATCCAAGGATTGTGACATGTTAGTTGGCTTTAATTAACACTAATGCTTGGGATTATGTGTCTCCTTTGCGAATTGGTCATGAATTGTGTTACTATAGTTTCTTTCTCAGTGTTGATTAATTGATGCACTATCCCCTACAATGTACACCCTCTGGACAAAGGCCTCAAATACCTGGGCTTCAATCTGAAGCCTACCTGTCATAGAATTGCAGATTAGGTCTGGTTGGCAGCAAAATTGGAAAAACGACTCACAGGATGGAGTTTCAGATTCGTCTCTAGGGCCGACAGGCTGGTGCTTATAAAATCAGTATTGGAGGCTACATCGGTATTCTGGATGGCACTAGCATGGATACCAAGAAATATTCTTGGGCAGCTAAAACAGCTTTGCAACCGATATCTCTGGAATGGAAATCAGGACAAAAGATTGTTTGCATGGATCAGCTGGCAGAAGATCGCATTGCCCAAAAAATGGGGAGGATGGGGCCTCAAAGACCTCCCTGCATTCGCTAGGGCACTTGCTGCCAAGATGGGATGGGCTCTATTAACTAGTCAAAATCTTTGGGCGCTAGTGATCTATCACAAATACATCTGGCCCCAAGATATAATGGATTGGGCTAGATTACCATCATGGTCATCGAAGGGATGCTCATCAATCTGGAAGGCTCTGATACACTCCCTTCCTCTCATCCGAGACAATCTTGTATGGAGAATCAACGACGGGACGCTGGGCAGGATTGGCGCGGATCCGTGGATCAATTGTGGGGGCAGGCACATTCTCACCCGCGACCTCATTACTCATCTCCATAATCGGAACATTCGAAATTTTGTGCACATTGCAGACCAACAGCACACAGACATATTCTCTCAAGCTTGGAAATCGGCTCAGCAGCTCGATCTCCCCTGCAATGGCACCAGGAATGGAATGAATACATTAATGCTTTGACCGAATCCCATATTCGCATCAAATAGGGACCTGACGAACTCATATGGTGCAAGGTGGACCATGGTATATATGCACCCAAATATGGATACAGAGAACTCATTTCTCACAGGATCCCTGATCCACTACCCTCATGGTGGCATAACATCTGGAAATTATCCGCCCCCCCCTCGCACCAGACTATTTTTCTGGTGTGCCCTCGGAGGAATCGTTCCCACTGGAGAATACCTCACTCACAGAGCGGTCTTCGATCCCACATGGTGTATTTTCTGTAAGGCGGCATCAGAAACTACAGAGCACATACTCCTGTTGTGTCTAGCTGTAATCGCGCTATGGAACAATATCTGTACTCACCTGGGCATAGCCCGGTCTTGGACTGGCATAGATCTCCCCGGGGCATGGACCTCCTGGACCCAAAGCCACACGGGCTCCAAGTTAATAAACCTCCCAATTGTGGCATCATGGTACATATGGCTTGCGTGGAACCGTGTGATATTTGAGGAACGAGCTGTGATTTGGACTCAGACTGAGGCAAAAATCCTAGCTGCATACCATGAATTACCCGACCCTCCTCCCACTCGATCCAGAATGATTCGGGCGATGCCTGCCATTGATAAATCGATCCCATGGGCATTTTTCGATGCGGCATCGAACCAAACGGGATGTGGAGGTGGCTTCATATTACATGTTAACGAACAGCACAGATACCTTGTTAAAATGGGATTCGGAGCAGGAACGAACAATTTTGCTGAACTATCTGCCATTCGAAATCTAATGCACTTTGGTTTATCTCATCAATGCACAAATCTGAATATATTCGGGGATTCCATGGTGGTAGTGAACTGGATCAACAATGACTCCACATGTCATTCACACACACTCAGCATTTTATTACATGATGCACTCACTCTCAAAGCTGCATTTAACGATTTCTCCTGTTTACACATTTACAGAGAACATAACTGCGAAGCTGACAAACTATCCAAAGAGGCCTCGGTACTTCCCAGAGGCGAATGGCTAGTGGTGGAGCAGCAGGGGACTGATGAACACAGATTCTATCACAGACCATACATCGATCACAGAAATCAGAGGGACAATAGTCCCGATAGACGATAGTAGTAAAAGTTTTTTGTATGCATTTGGATCCTAGGCGATCTCGATACATAGATCTTTTTTCTCATATTAGCAACATGTTCTGAACAGCACCCTGCGAGGTGATTTTGTATGAACACTACAGCAATGCCAAGGTCATCTACTTATGTAATTTTCAAACTGTTAATGAAAATTACTGATTTTTCCAGGGGAAAAAAAAAAAAAAAAAAAAGGAGATTAATTGATGCACTATTGCTTTCTTTCAGCCAGAGAGAGGATTAAGTCAAAGTTGAAAAAAAAGAGATTAATTGATGCACTATTGCTTTCTTTCAGCCAGAGAGAGGATTAAGTCAAAGTTGTACTCTTTCTCGCCTTCCTTTTTTTTATTGTGGTAGAAGGTATGATTAGGACCCTATTGGATGCGAAGATATCTAGTGCATTTAAAGAATTACAATTGGTATCTCTTTCACTCATCCCATTTTATATTCACTGATGTCATCCTAATTTTTGTAATGGGACTAGAAGAGATATGATTAAGTTAAAAGAGATTTTAAACATGTATTATTTAGCTATTGGTGTGATGATAAATGTCAGGAAAACTACTATTTCTTTTATTGGGATTGTAGAATAGGATTTTACAATATTTTGAGGTTGAGTGAGATTTGGGCATGAAGTGTTTAGGCTTTATCTTAAAGCCAAATAATTATAAAAAAAGACTAGAGATGGTTGATCACAAAGATTGAAAAAGAGAATAGATCTATGTGTCATCGCTTGTTATTAATCTTGCCCTAGTAAAGTTGGTTTTAGAGGCATACCCTATGTATTGGATGTCATTAGCAAGGATTCCAAGAGGTGTTCTAGAGGTGATAAGAAGGGTCAATTTTAGGTCTATCTCATTTGATTGTAAGGATATTGTAACACCCTAGTTTGATCCATGAATTAGAAATGTTTATTTGTATATACAATGAATGGACAAGGGCCAAACCACATAATATAAAACCATTGTACATTGAAAGTAATAAAAATAAACTACATCATCAATTATAGACAGACTCATGGGGGGTTATGATTCCATAAGAGAGGGGGCTAAGTAGGGTCCAAGGGAAATTCTACATGCTTAGAATCCCATGCTACCTTCATAAATCATATTTTTATTGACTATTCTGCCCATTTGACTTATTAAAACTAGTCACTGAATGCATGTAAGAGGTTGATAAAAAAGTCATCTCACCTAGTCATTGAGGGTGTAAGACCCCCTCCCAGGTCTACCCAAAGCAACCATGCCAATCGGGGTAAACATGAGGAGAGATGCTACTACAATTATATTTGACCTCCTATGTCACCTTATGGAAGTGGAATTGATGAAACATCACATACAGTAATCCAACATTGTCAACATAACCCTCAAGAGACAAGTCAGCCACTTGGACAACCTGTCCTTAGGTCCCACTGCTATTTTGCAGCTCTTAGGCCATAGTGGCTCTGATGCTATGGGAAAGGGAGCGACCAAAAACCCAAATTCGCTCTCACAAGCCTACTTTCCAACAATTGTGGACCAAAATTGCTAGTTCTATGCCATCAATCCCAGGATTTAAGCCACTTTTCTAGCCCAGAATCCTGGCCACCGCCCAGAACTTGTTGTAACTTTCAGAGTTCATTAAAAACATAATAACAAAGTTGATCAATCAAAAATCACCCCTCAGGACTAGGCCTGAGCATCCCCAACCGAGACTGACATACTATCAAACATTTGGATCAATGCAACCTACAGGTCTAGGATACAAGATAGAGCATAAACGACTAAAACAAATTATGAAACATAACCAGAAGGATCACCTCCTTCTCCATTGAACTACTACATCATCAATTAGGTCTTGCATCCATCCATTTAACAGTTACAAGTAAATACATGAAATAACAATGACATGAACCAATGATTCAACCATGCTTATAACCAGCACAAAACCATATAAATATTAAAGATATGACAGCCATTAAATCCACATATAGCTCAGTGAAAAAGTAAGAGAACTTAGCTTTTATTAATCATAGGCAAATCTGACCAGGTTCGGGACTTCCATGTACCACCCGACCATAGACATGGCTTTACCAAATCTCTCTTTCAGCCAGTCACCCCCGTGCCGTATTCCAAACATGAATGTGGGATCTCATAGAACAACCAATCCAAGAACAACCAAGGGAATCCAGAGGTTAAACCACCTCCATCCTCATCAAACCGTGATCACAGTTGGACACCTAATCCTCTAAGGGTTGGTGTGGAAGTTGAACAGCCAAAGGGAGTCTAAGGGACCACTTGGAATATGGATCAAAGGGTCACAACATGTACTATAAATGTATATCATTGTCAATAATAGACATACTCTCATGCTTATCACGCACATTCTATCTCTGCCATTGTCATGTTTAACATGGTATCAGAGCTGCAGGCGAATTTCTATCCTGCTCAAATTTGAGCCACTAATTGTGGTCTCTCTGTGCATGTCAATTCTGCAGTCCTGCTGGTAGAACTGCCATTATTTTGTGCATACCTATTTCATGTTGCACACTGTCCAACTGACCTCTCTCAGCTATATTTGTGTTGGGTTCTCTATCCACTATCTCAAATAGAAAAAAATGCACCTGCACTCCTGCCTATTCTGCCCATGTTCTGCATTTCTGCAGCCTGACACATCTGCCTTCTGCTAGCACAAATTCCTAACTCTGAACGATGGTGATTCTCTACACATGAATGAATGGCTCCGTTGAATATTGATGATGCTTTGTTGCCTCCCTCAGTGTCTGGTTATATACCACATTACGCTGAATGGTTGCATCGAACGGTTGAGCGGAAGATGGTTCAAGTATCATTGTTAATGTTGTGTATCTCTCTGGTATCTTTATCCCCTGGTTTGTAATATGTAACTGCATTTTAATCACATTGTCCACACATTGATTGTGTTTGTTGCCACTCTTACCATTGTTCACTGTCTAAACACTTGTGAAGACCACTCTTACCATTGTCCATTATCTAAATGCTTGTGAAGGTCGCTCTTATGTTTGTGTTTAAATGCCCATTTGCTCTGCGTCCATACGCCCCTCATACCTTGGCATTGAAGTGTTTTGTTGTGCCCATATAACGCTTCCTTCCCGGTTTTGAAGTTGCTCGATGCAAAGTTGAACGTTGCTCCTCACCATATACCATGTTGCCATTACATTGAATCCCTCTTTGGTTAATACCTCCAAGTTAGCCATTGCATTATCTTCACCAAATCCAATAGTGGTCACCATGTCTTCCATAACCAACCTGTGACTCAAATCAAAACAAACCACTCTGGTAACCCAAGAAAAGAGGGAAACCGACTGTCCATGGACTATTTGAGTTGAATCAGTACAAAATAACTCATGCCAGTGCTACGCAATTCGATTAACTGGTCGACGACATCATTTCTTATGGATGATTAGCTCCAAATTTCTCCAAAGTATGCAGTTGGGTCACTCCAAATTTCTTCATATTGCAGGTTCCTTGTTCACATATCCTTTCTATGTACATAGTAGTTTGTTCTGCTTTGCATTCAATTGCACAGTGAAAGAAGGTTAATAGCATCCATATGCATTAATACCCACCAGTTAATACTTTCTCTGCATCTTCATATTTGAAATATTTTCGAGTTCTAAATTGGTAATATGAATATTCTTTGCCCAAAAACAAAAACCTCCACTGCATAAAAAAAATATACAGAAATAATTTCTTGTATATTGATCGAGAAATACTGGACATGTTGATCGCATCCGTGACTTGGGCTCATCATCAACTCCTTACCATCTAAGATGGATCAGCAGCCTCGTGTTCAATGTGAAGGGTTCAAGCCCAAGAGCATGTTGTTGCCAAAGGGCAAGTAGACCACATTAAGGCCCCAAGAAAGGGTGGAAGCAATCTCCTTGGCAGCCTCGATACGCCTGAGCTCAATTAGTCCTAGTCCCATAGCAAACGTGGCCAGGGAAATAAGCTTAGCAGCCTCACTCTCCCATTTGATTCAGGTCCTTCAGAAGTTGAACAGAATCACGGTGAGAGCCTTGCGAATGTTTTCACCAATGGGCCTCATATTACGCTACTCGCCTGAATCGATGAGGAGATGAATGTTATCTTGGGGAAATCCATAACGATCAATTAGCATGTCTCGCATCCTCAGTGCATCTTGAACGCATCTGTGAAGTTCATATGCGGTATTGGGATAATCACAACCCACCAACACAACGTACTTGTTTGGCATGGTGTTTATTTCTCTCACTACTCTTTATCTGAAAAACAAAAGAGAAGAAGCACTCGATCCTTATTGCATGAGTTTTTCACTATCTGGAAAAGTAGTTCGGAAAGGAAATAGTACGATTTATACAAGTTGATTGAGCTCTCCATATGTCTTGGTCTATATTTGTGCATTCAACATCAACTTAATTATATGGGTCTATAATTGTGATCAGTTTTAAGTGTAATTTTGACAATGGATAAGGTAGCTAGAATTGGTGAAGTATTAGAGTTCTTAAAAACTTTGATACATTCCTTTGATCATGGTACAGTAAGAATCAACAAAGCTTCTCTTGTTGACATTCGAACCTGCTTACATAATGCATAGGAAAATATTGATTTTTTGCAACTAGAATCTCAGTTCCAGCGAGATGAGCTTCAACAAATTTGTTATTCTAAATTGTTTTATGCTCAAAAGAATTCTATTTCAAGGTTAAAACAAACACCCATCAACAACCAACAAAGGTTGAGGAAGATGCACATTCAATGCCTAATGCAACAACAAATTTGCATGAAAAAAGAAGAAATTAAGTCTGCACTTCCCAAGCCAATCATCAAACTTTAGGAAGAGCTTGTCCATAACAGGCACAGAACAAGTCTTGGATATGAGAAGGATGTGTCCTTTCATATTCCAGAATTACTCAAAGCCCATTTAGTTTCAGAGTGTTGGATTCCTTCATGACATTTCACCTTCAATTGTTCCAGATTCTGCTCCTCTTCCACAGCAACAACAACAGATTGTGAAATGCCAACACTATGACCGAGTTGGTCAGGTGAAAGATCAATGTTTTGATCTTCATCCATGTAAGCATTGTCATTAAACTAGTCATTCTTCAATTAGATGCTTCAAAAACAAACCTCCTGCAAGAACAAAGATTCATCTTGGATGGATCACTTCTTGGCAATGGGCTTCAACAGCCAAGAATATATTTCACCCATACAACATGATTTGTTCTCAAATATTGAACAGTCTTGCAGTTGAGTTTTCTCCATCATCTCACCTTGCATCTGACAGGGGAGAAGTGATGTTCATCTACAAGTTTCAAAGCCACATCAAGCGAGCCTGAGCCACAACCTGCCATACTAGATTTAGAGTTGTAGCAAGACAAATATGCCCCTAAGCATGCCTTCAGTTGGTGATGCCTCTTCAAAAAATTGGTGACACTTCCTCTAGTAGAAGACTTTAGATTCTTGCCAGTTTTGGAAGAGTTCTAGGAATTGCATTAAGCATTCCAGAGTTGCGAGTAATCCTTAAATCATCACAGGCTGAGACCTCCCTTTTCAAGTTGAGGTTCTCTCTTTTATGTGGGGTGAGACCTCCCTTTCATGGTTGAAGGTTTCCCTCTTCAAAACATCATGAGCACTTCCTCTAGTAGAAGACCTAAGCTTCATGCCAGACTTGGAAGATTTCTGGGAACTTCACTAAGCATTCCAGTGTTGGTGGTCATCCTTAAACCACCTCCCTTGATACCAACATTTCAGATAGCACATTCAGGCTAGTGCTGCCATGCATTTTTGCACATTTTGCATTACAACTCTCTTCTTGGACTCATACATAACCCTTCATATTAAAGGGGGAATGTTGGACACCTAATCCTGTAAGGGTTGGTGTGGAAGCTGAATAGCTAAAGGGAGTCCAAGTGACCACTTGGAATATGAATCCAAGGGTCGCACCATCTACTATAAATGTATATCATTGTCAATAATACGTGTACTCTCATGCTTATCATTCACATTCTATCTCTGCCATTGTCATGTTTAACAATCACACCAAAACCGGTGCTTCGATCACAACCGAACCGAACTTGGAATGCCATCCGGAATCCATCATTATCCTTGAGACATTTTCCATCTCCTTCCATCTCAAGCTTTACTGCAATCCAAACCTGAATCACTAGGCCCTTAACTGAGATAGCTCCCTCAAGCTTTACCGTGTATCCTGCCAAAATCAGTCAAGGGGTTCCTAGGCCTTTGGGAATGAACCTTGAGACCACCTCTACCCCAGATTCCGAAATCCATCCGGCAATTCCAAAGCTCAAAAACTGAAATAAACATCCCAACATACCATGGCATCTGGAAAAAAGGCTAGGCTAGGCTGAAATCCACTGTCATAACCCAACAAAACCATGTCATCGACAACAAGAGAACCATACACCAACATGCAAAACCATGCATGTCCAAACCAGCTAGGAAATCACACATGCAATAGGTTACCTGCAAGTATTCCTGTTGAAATTGCTTGAGTCTTGCTTTCCTTTCCTTGATCCTTGTCTGATTTTCCTTTCCTTTCCTTGCTTTCCTTGCCTTTCTCCAAACTAGAGTGCTCCAAGAAAACTCTAAGTGACCAAGAGTGAGAGAGAGAGAGAGAATAATGAGAGAGCTCCAAACTTGAACTGACAAAAGCCATGAATTGGTCCTCAAAAGCCTTTTTATTCATGAGGCCTCTAATTTCTTCATTTTCCATTATTTTCCTTCAATTTCCTCCTCACATGCAACCTATGACCTTTCACCTTACTTTTCTCCTAATTTCCTTTATTTTCATAAATAAATGTGCCAAAAAGCATTTTTTCCTTTTAATGCCTTTGCAATTTTCCTTAGCCAAAACACACATCCAGTGATTCCCACTAGGATATATTTGCATAACATTTAGCTTGGAATACGTGTCCCTTACCTATGGTCTTATTTTGCCTTTATTAAGTTTTATTACATGAACTTTTCAAAAGGGTTGTTATAGAAACTTCCCCCTTGGGGAACACTGTCCTCAGTGTTAAACCACACCAAGACCCCAACAAAACCATTGAAAAGCAAGCATATTGCCTATGGAGCTTTATAACTTAGCTCGTTGCAGTGTTTACAATGAAGAACCTGCTCAAAAGCAAAACATCATGACAACATGACAAGATAATAACCATACCGCTTATTGGAGCTTTATAACTTAGCTCATGGTGGTATTTACATCCATATACATATACATATACAAATCTCAAAACATCAGCAAAACATATGCCAGACATAAACCAACATCAAACCAAAACTACCTTGCCTCAACTACCAAACAATGAAGGATATAGGGCCCGTATCTGATTCGCCATCTCCCATGTAGCTTCTTCAGGCCCAAAGTGCTTCCATTGCACTTTAACTTGCTCTATGGCTATGTTCCTTAGCACGAGATGCTTCCGTTGCAATATGCATTAAGGATTCCGTTGGAACTCTTCTTCTTGCTCCACCTGCAATACAAACCAATCAATAACATGATCAACTTCCTTTATATACTTCTTAAGCAATGAAATGTGGAAAACATCACGGACTTACATTGTTGGAGGTAGTGCAAGTTAATATGCCACTGGTCCAATCCTCACAAGGATCTCGAAAGGCCCGCAATACCATGGTGCCAACTTGGCACATGAACCAATCCTCAAAGAGGTTTTCTTAGGCTTGATGCACAAATACACATGCTCCCCAACATGAAACTCTTTGAACACCCTGTGTTGATCCACATAACTCTTCTTTCTATCTTGTGTTGCCTTTAGATTCTTCTTTATAACTTGCATTTCCTACTCCATGTCCATCAACATGTCTGGTCCAATAAGTACCATGTTCATTTGATCACTCCAGCTAATGGGAGTGTTACGACTCTGTCCATACAATGCCTCAAAAGGACTCATCCTCAATGAATCTTGATAACCATTATTGTATGCAAACTCCACCAATGGAAGATACTCCTCCCATTTCCTCTATTGGTGCATCATGTACATCCTCAACATATCTTCCAAGATCATGTTGACCCTCTCTGTTTGACCATCTGTCTGTGGATGATAAGCCGTACTGAGGACCAACCCTATACCCAAGCCGACAAATAGATCCTTCCAAAACTTGGAAGTGAAATTGGCATCCTTGTTCGACACAATCTTCTTTGGAACACCATGTAGTCTCACTATCTCTCTAATGACCACCTATGCCACCTCAGTGCCTGAATATGTAGTCTTCACTAGAATGAAATGAGCTATCTTGCTCAAACTGTCAACCACGACCATAATAGAATTATGTTTCTTCATTGTCCTCGGAAGATATATGATGAAATCCATGGAAATAACCTCCCATTTCCGTTCCAGAATCACAATAGGTTGTAGTAGACCACCTAGATGCTTGCATTCCACCTTTAATTGCTAATAGTCTAAACATCTAGCCACGAACTCTGCCACTTCCTTCTTCAAATTCGGTTAATAGTAAAACTTCTTCACCATTGTCAATGTCTTCTGATATCCTAGATGACCTAAATACAATTTCATATGAAACTCCCTCAAGATAAGCTTCTTGAGCTCACTGCAATTCAACACATAGATCCTGTCTTAAAACCTCACCAAACCACCAGTCATGAGACGATAGTCTGCATCCTGATTCCCTGTACCTATACTTTCACATATAAATGTGTTTGTACTCGATTGTAACCTGTGCATAATCTCCATGTATTTGTCATCCCATTGTCTTGCCTGCAAGATCCTATCTTGTAATTTTATCCCATAAGAGCTTATAGCTGTTATATAATTTACATGTACCTTCCTGCTAAGAGAATCTACAACCTGATTCTCCTTCCCTTTAATGTATCTGATCTCAAAGTCAAACTCACTAAGGGTAGCCAACCATCTAGCTTGCTTGACATTTAGATTTGGTTGGTCGAACAAATACCTCAACCCATTGTGATTGCTGATCAATGTAAACCTCCTACCCAGAAGATAATGTCTCCACATCTTCAATGCATGTATAATCGCTTCTAGGTCAAGATCATGTATTGGATAGTTTTGCTTGTGCTCATTCAGTTTTTGTGACTCATAGCACACTACCTGTCCTTCTTGCATGAGAACTCCACCAAGTCCCCTCTTGCAAGCATATGTACACACTACAAACTCTGTGTCTGGATCCGCAATCTTTAGCATTGGTGCATGTGTCAACAGCTGCTTAAGCTGCTCAAAACTATCTTCACATTCCACCGTACATTCAAACTTCCTACCTTTTCGCTGAAATGATGTGATAGGATATGCAATGCATGAGAAGTTCCTGATGAACCTCCTATAGTAACCTGCCAATCCCATGAATGATCTCGCCTCATCTACATTCTTAGGAGTTGCCCATTACATGATGGCGCTTATCTTTTCTGGATCAACTGCTATGTCATCCTTGGAGACAACATGCCCCAAGTAATGTACCTCAGTCTAAAGAAGCTACAGTTGCTAAGCTTAGCATACAACCGATGCTCTCTTAGCAACCTCAACACTGCTACTAAATGTTCAGCATGTTCTTCCTCATTCTTAGAATATACTAGTATGTCATCAATGAATACAATAACAAACTTGTCCAAATAAGGATGCAACACATTATTCATCAAACACATGAATGTAGTTGGAGCATTAGTCAAACCGAATGGAACAACAACAAACTCATAATGTCCATACCTATTCTTGAACACAACCTTGAAAATATCCTCTTCCTTGATGTGTACTTGATGGTATCCTGATCTGAAGTCGATCTTAGAGAACATTGATGCTCCCTTTAGCTGATCAAACAAATCATCAATCCTCGACAATGGATACCTGTTCTTAATCATTACCTTGTTCAACTCCCTGTAATCAATGCACAATATGAGAGTACCATCTTTCTTCTTTGCGAACAACACTGGTGTGCCCCAAGGTGATACACTGGGTATGATGTATTCTTTGTCCAACATTTCCTTTAGCTCCAACTTCAACTCTACCAACTCAGGTGTGCTCATCTTCTAAGTTGCTTTCAATGTTGGAGCCGCCCTTGGCACTAACTCAATATAAAAGTCTACCTCCCTGTGAGGTGGCAACTCTGTAATGTCCTCAGGGAATACATCCTGAAACTACTGCAAAACTAAGTACTTGCTTAACACATCCACATCCTCAACCTCCTTACCCTTCTCACAGGAAATTTGTACTACAAACATCACACAACCTTTTCTGCAACTACGCTTAGCCTGCATAACAGTAACCATCCTCACTTATGTATGCTTCTTCTTTCCCTGCAAGGTCCTCTTTTCCCCACTATCATCCACACATTCAATGGCCTTGTCAAAGCAATCCACTTTGGTTCTATGAAGGTATAACCAATCCATACCCAAAAGCATACTATACGATCCCAATGGCAATACATTCAAATGCGTTGTTGTAGGCATACCATTTAACTCAAATGTACAAGCTCTTACCCAATGCTGAACTCGCTTCTTTGTACTTGTAGCCAACTATACCAACCAAGATTTTGCATGCACTTCTTTTCTCAAACCACAAATTTATCCACCAGGTTAGGATTAATATAACTACAGTTAGATTTAGGATCAATCAAAATAGAGACAACTTGATCACAAATCTTACCATCCATATCAATGATCGATGCCTGATTATTTGCCTGCCTGTTGTCCACAACTACATAAATCTAAGGAATATTATGACCAACGTCACCAACTGTATGTGCCTCCTGAGCACTGTAGATTTGGGGTCTGTGACCACTCTCATACTGCAGATGATCCCTCTTGCGATGATCCTTACCACATATCCAACACTGCAATGGTTCCCTACCACTGCCTCTAGCCTATTAGTCTACATGTCCCTTCTCAGTTGTATTGAATATCTTGTAAGGAACTGCATTATCTTTCTCACTTGCATCTTGAGGTCTTCCTTGCTTTGGTGGCCATTTTCCTTTAGCTTTATCATTTCTCTTCAAGTCATGTTTCGACTCAACTTTGCGCTTCGACTGCTCATAACAATGCTTCAACTTTTGGATTGCCTCCTCTAACAATCTAGGCTCATTGAACTCTATCTGGTCTTTGTATGCAACAGGCAATCCACTGATGAATCTCTCAACCTCTACCTTCTCCTCTCTGAGGTAAGGAACATATCTCAACAACTCCAAAAATATACTAGTATACTCCTCATTTGTCATAGAACCCACTCCTCATCTGTCATAGAACCCATCTGCAACTCATAAAACTCCTTAGCTTTGTCATCACAATACCTCTCAGACAAGTACTTCTTCTTAGAGAGCCTTTCAAATGCATGCTAAGTCAAATCATCCTCATGTATGTCCTCGACATTATTCACGTCTTCCCACCAAATATTTGATTTACCTTTGAGACTGAAAAGGGTTATCCTTGCTTGCATGTTTTTTGAGTAATCATGTAATCTAAAGAATTTCCTCATGCCAAGCAGCCAAGCCTCCACATCTTGTGATTTCTTCATCTCTCCATCAAAGGTAGGTGGCTTTGCCTTCTTGAACTCATCTAGCAAGTATCCCCTATCATTTCTCTTGTACAGATGATAATGGTGATGATCATGATGTCTATCAAAACCAGAACTAGAGTAATACTTGTGTTTGTTACCCTCCTATCTGGAGTGTTCAACATCCTGCCATCTGTTATATGTCATATCTATCTGACCTATGTGTACTATGAGACCTACTACCATATGCCCCATTAGCTTTGTCCTCATGTCCATGACTGATCCGAAGAGGTCTCTGTCATTGCAAATCTGACAAACTCTTAAGTAATATCGCATCCACCTCTGCTTGTTTCTCTTATGCCTTCATGATTTTGTCATTGTCTTCTTTGCAACTCCTTATTTATTCCCGCAAGATTCTCAATGCGTCTGCCATGTCAGAAGAATGCCCCACACCACGCTGCCCATCTGATGCATAGGGAGATTCTATGTAGTCTACCACCTTGCTAGCCATCTGATCTCTTTCCTGCAAGGCATACTATGTCAGCTAAACCAAGTCACCATAAATCAACATAACTTAGCATAACTCGGGGAGGATAACTTATCTGCAAAATCATCAAATCAGTGTGATGCATGTACAATATAACCATAATAAGATATATGTATATATCAATAAATGCATCGATGCATAATCATCATACTAACTAGGGTTCAGTCATCAATGCAAGGCCATATCAACAATGCATATTATGACTTCATGCATGACAACAACCATTACTCCAGTATACACATTGCCTCATGCAAATCTCCACCTGCATAAGCAATTCCAAATCAACCACACATACACATAACTGCATGTAGTCAAGCATAAGCAATCAATTCTTGTAATCAACCTACAAGACTGATGCATGTAATAAAATAACCAAGAATCCAACCCAACGTAAAAGGATTAATCAAGCTGCATATAGTTGTATAACTAGTCATATACTCATGATGATGCATTCCATAAAATTGACATCAAGTTCCTCATGATAACCTTACTACTACCATGATCAATATGATGCAATGCAATAAGTTCATGGAACGCAAGTGTAAGAGCCACACACACAACTGACATGCATGCATGACCAACACATTCACCCATATTTGTAGCACCATATATGACCCAAAGAGAGTGCAACCATGCTATAATACCAATATGCAAAATCCCCTCCCAGGTCTACCCAAAGTAACCATGCCAACCAGGGTAAACTTGAGGAGAGATGCTACTATAATCAGATTCGACCTCCTATGTCACCTTAAGGAAGTGGAATCGACAGAACATCACATAGTTATCCAACATCATCAACATAACCCTTAGGAGACAAGTCATCCACTCAGATAGCCTATCCCTGGGCCCCACTACTATTATGCAACTCTTAGGCCATATTCGCTCTCATGCTATCGGTAAGGGAGCGACCAGAAACCCAAAGTCGCTCTCACATGCCTGCCTGCTAGTGACTGTGGACCAAAACTCCTAGTTCTGTGCCAATGACCCCGAGATTCAAGCCACTTTTCTAGCCCAGAATCCTGGCCTCTACCCAGAACTTGTGGTAACTTCCAAAATTCATTAAAAACATAATAACAATGCTGATAAATAAACAATCACCCTCAGGACTAGGCTTTAGCATCCCCAACCGTGACTGACATTCTGTCAAACACTTGACATCAATGCAACCTACAGGTCTAGGATACAAGACATAGCATAAATGACTAAAACAACTTATGAAACATAACCAGAAGGATCACCTCCTTCTCCATTGAACTACTACATCATCAATTAGGTCTTGCATCCATCCATTTAACGGTTACAAGTAAATATATGAAATAACCATGACATGAACCAGTCATTCAACCATGTTTATAACCAACATAAAACCATATAAATATCAGAGATATGACAACCATTAAATCCACATATAACTTAGTGAAAAAGTAAGAGAACTTAGCTTTTATTAATCATAGGCAAATTCGACTAGGTTCGGGACTTCCACTTACCACTCGACCATAGATATGGTTGAAACAAATCTCCCTTTCAGCCAATCACCCACCTGTCGTATTCCAAGCATGAATGTGGGATCTCATAGAACAACCAATCCAAGAACAACCAAGGGAATCTAGTGGTTAAACCACCTCCACCCTCATCAAACCGTGATCACACCTATTGTCACCCACTGCTTTTTCAGTCACTAGATGCTTCAAGAGCCAAATAACAGTGATATTTGATGCCAAATTTTGAGCCATAGAACCCATCAGAGCTTGAGGGTCCCCTCTCCATTGCGTAGTGATTAGAATAAGCTTTCTGATGGTGTATAAAAGTCCAAAAAATGGTTCTTGGATCAAAATTTAGACCCTATTCAAGAATTCCTTTAAAAAACTCAAAAAACAAGGAAAATGGCTAAGTGTGGTGAAAAAATGCAATCGGGACCCGGGAGGCTCATCGCATATTGCATATCGACGTTCAGACATGTATGGAACACTGATAGAGCGTGAAACAGTGATCCGCCAATATCTCATATTGGTGGTCGACAGGTAAGGCCAAAGCTTTTATTGGTGATCAATTATTGGTAGGGTCCCAAGGCACATGATTACGGATTATCAACAATTCACAAGATGTTGCGGGGGCCGATCTACAATATAATGGTGTATTGTTGGGGGAGGGATAAAACACTTTAATGAAGGAAATTCTTGTGAAACCAAGGCAGATCACCCTCCTTCTCTCTCCTCCACGTGACATTGATGATTGGCAGGTCGACAGGGTTTCAATTTAAAAATACCTGCAAACAGCTGATAGTGCGATAAAGTGGTGCATCGTCTGGGGGCTGAGAAAACCACATACAAATGAAAGTGGAGAAAAACAAGAGCAGTTCACCCTCATTCTCTCTCCTCTATGTGGTAGTATGGCGGTATTGGCATTCAACGATCGACGGATTGGTGGTGTTCTGAACTCCAAAGACCATGTGGGGCCGATTTGCGATAATGTGTTGTATTGCCAAGGAAGGCCGAAATTCATTAACAAAGGAATGGCTTGCAAAACAGGGTTGAGCAGGCCTTTTTCTCTCTCCTCCAAGACGCCATGTCACGGCATGTGATTGGTCGTCAGAGCTAACAGGGCATCTGATATCAATAGTGACGTGGTAGAGGACATGTGTCACTTGGTTTCAGTGTTTTCAGGGGTGACATGGGACCATTTTCGGGTGCCACGTGTCACCACTCACAAGGTGACACATAGCAATAATGATGTCACCCCCCAGATCAGCGATCGCAGTAGTTGAGGGGAAAAGCTAAAGACGATGGAGCCAGTGAATGTGATATGCAGGACCCCCCTGGACGTGATAAAGTATTACATCGTGGTCTATAAGGATCTAGCGTCCGGACTATCGGCCCACACTATGGAGAAAGAAAAAGCTTAAGACATTGGCACAGTGCAATCGTGATGTGCAAGACTCCTCTCTGGATGCAACAAATTATTACGGCATGGTCTATAAAGATCTCGCATCCGGAATGTCAGCCCTCTCCAAAGAAAAAAGCAAAGAGTCGCCCCCCTCTCTGTGGTTGCGATTGTGATATATTTTGGAGGGCCCAATCCCGCGTATCGACGATCGCATTTGTCTAGGGGGGAATCTTAATGAGAAGTGCATTCAACACCGATATGTGGGAGAAATCAACAACAAAGGAAAAGACCTCGAGACATGTGCCCGACGGCCTTAGCGCATGAGGGCTCGGCCCTTGGCCCTAGCTCCTGGTCATATGAGGAAAAGCACACGAAGGGCTACGATAAGGGGGCTAAAGGGGAAATCCAAAAAACACATGTTTTCACTTGTTTTAAAGAAAAAAGCCTGCACCTATGTGACTGTGATGTTTCGAAAGAATGCCCTACCTCCACATCAATGCACGATACTGCAATACAGAGTTAAGGGCATAAGGGGGCTAAAGGGGAAATCCAAAAAACACATGTTTTGCTTTTTTAAAGAAAAAAGCCGCCCTATGACTATGTTTCAAAGAATGCCTCTCACCTACCACATCAATGCACTGATACTGCAATACAGAGTTTTAATGGGCATAAGGGGGGCTAAAGGGGAAATCCAAAAAACACATGTTTTTGCCTTTTTTAAAGAAAAAAGCCCGCCCCTACATGACTACATTGTTTCCAGAGAATGCCTCTCACCTACCACATCAATGCACTAATAGCACAGTACAAAATTTTAATGGGCAGATGAGCCGGTAGCAAAGAACTTCAATGGAGCATGGCGAAGAAATAGAGAGGTCCCTGGGACTTAGGAAGGTTAATGGCTCATTATGGAGCCTCGTCCCCCTACACAACACAGGACTGCAACAACAAGCACTTACAGGTGACCCAACCCCCCCTTTCACAGAACAAGGCACCCTCACAGTAAAAGCAGAAGTGATGGGAGTCGGTTGAGTAGCACAAGGGGCCATACTTGTGAATAAATTACAACTTGAGGCTGATGCGATCAAAGGATGGGCATAGGGACTTTCATTTACTATTTTGTCCTATAACATGCCTTCCTTCAAATGGGGCATTTATTTCTGTAATGTCTTTTTGGGCCACGAAGCCATTCACAACTAATACATCTAGTCTACCTGACAGGAGGGTCTAGAGATAGATATTTTTATTGTAATGTAGCTTCTTGCTTTCCTCTCCAGATAAATAGGGGAAAGAAAGACTTAGTTCAGGTTCAGAAATTATAAAGAAAACATAGCATGTTATATTTTCAAATTGTATCTCCTTTGTAATACAGATATTTTCAAAATATCAAGGAAACACTGGTGATTCCATCTTCAAAGGATTATAGTATGTGTTCCCATTTGTTTAACTCATTTTTATTTCCATGCTTCTTCCCTAGATTCATGTAATTATTGTTGCTAGATGTGTTTCAAGCACCTTCATAGATTCATTAGTATCTATATGTTAATGCAAATGCCTGTAACTATTTCACAGATTCATTTGTCTGAACATTGTTTATGTATATGCCTGTGAGGAATATTGAGATTAGATCTTTAAATTCACAGCACATGAGCTCTCAGCTCCCCTTTCATTCATTATTTATGCTTGTAGCCCAAATAAGCATAGAAATCCTTAATGTCTCAAGCTCCATGTGTTAAATATAGAAGTCTTGAAGCCTTATGCTCTATGTGATGAGTTACTCTTCTCTCTTTTTCTCTCTCACACACTGTGCAAAAGATTATTAGTTGTAAGACATTGAAGTTCTCGGCCTTCGCTATTTTTATGCTTATTTCTGAGATCTTAACGTGTGAAGAAGTACCAGAAATCAATGTTTTATTTCTTTGGATTAATGAACCAAACTATTTCCTGTGTACATATGTATCTATAGATCATAAGTGTTGTCTCAAGTATTCTATGAATCATTTGAGACACACCATTTTAGATTTGCCTAGGCACTGGTCTTGAAGCAATCCAAGGTTGTCTCTGGGAGATACAAAAACACCAAAACTGGTGCTCTGATCACAACTGAACTGAACTTGGAATGCCATTTGGAGTCCATCACTATCCTTGAGGAATTTTTCATCTCCTTGTCTCTCAGGCTTTACCACAATCTAAACCCGGATCACTAGGCCCTAAACTGAGAGTGCTCCCTCAGGCTTTATTATGTATCCCACCAAAACCGGCCAAGGGATTCCTAGGCCTTTTGGAATGAACCTTGAGACCACCTTTGCCCCGGATTTTGAAATCCATATGACAATTCCAAAGCTCAAAAACTGAAATAAACATCTCAACATACCATGGCATCCAAAAAAAAGGCTACGCTAGGCTGAAATCCACTATCATAACCCGGAAAAACCATGGCACCGACAGCAAGATAACCATACACCAACATGCAAAGCCATGCATGTCCAAACTAGCTAGGAAATCACACGTGCAAAAGGTTACTTGCAAGTATTCCTTCTGAAACTGCTTAAGTTCCGCTTTCCTTTCCTTGATCCTTGCTTGCTTTTCCTTTCCTTTCCTTGCTTTCATTTCCTTTCTCCAAACTAGAGTGCTCCAAGAAAACTCTAAGTGACCGAGAGTGAGTGAGAGAGAGAGAGAGAGAATAATGAGAGATCCCCAAACTTGAACTGACAAAAGCCATGAACTAGTCCTCATAAGCCTTTCTATGCACGAGGCCTCTAATTTCTTCATTTTCCATTATTTTCCTTCAATTTCCTCCTTACATGCAACCTCTGACCTTTCACCTTACTTTTCTCCTAATTTCCTTTATTTTCATAAATAAATGTACCAAAAATGCCTTTTTGCATTTTAATGCATTTGCCTTATTCTTTGCCAATTTTCCTTAGCCAAAACATACATCCAGAGATGCCCACTAGGATATATTTGCTCAACATTCAGCTTCGAATACGTGTCCCTTACCCGTAGTCTTATTTTTCCTTTATTAACTTTTATTACATGAACTTTTCACCAGGGTTGTTAAAGAGGCCATGGACTAGGTACACTCGTGATATAAATTGTATCATTGAATGCACGTAAGTGGTGGGTGAGAGATCCATCTCACCTAATTATGATAGCATGAGTTGAGTACAATCACTTGGGGAAATTGTGAGAGTCCAACATGCTTGGAATAACAAGGAAAGGGAAACTTGAGTGGAAGAAGAGAGTTGATTTTGGGGGAAGGGAAGCAAAGAGGAAAAATAGAGTTGGATGTTGGAAAAGAGAGAGAGAACCATATTGTAAGAGAAAACCAACTTCTAGAGTTGGGCTTTATGTTGAGAATTAGATTGTTATGCCAGATACAATATTTCCATTGAGAGCTTACCCAAGAGCGTGTGTAAGGGTCATGGAAAGACTCCATTTGTAGCTAGATTTCCTAGAGCCCCTGGCTAAGATATTTTTGACTAATTTGCATTGGAGCCTTGCAAAGGATGGAAATTGTATGACTGTAATATCCCATCACCTGAGTTATCGAGAGTGATGGGAAAGAGAGTTAGGAAGATGGAATTGTTGTAGGAGTTGTGTCAATGTGAATTTACTAGGTATTGGGTTTTATGTGTGAATTGTAGCCAACCATAGGAGCCCATTCATCCTTGTGGACTCATAGCCCTAGCTCAAAGGTAGCCCATTGTAGAGAGAATTAGTGTGGTGGCACCTATGGTTGGGTGGAACATCTAACATTTGCATTCAGTTGTGTAATCATCCATAAAGAACGTGTTATGATCATTGTGTTTATTTATCATTTTAATGATGTCCTTTATTGTTGTGTTTTATTATATGTGTATTATAATGTTATGTTTGCTTAAGTAATTAGCATCTATAAAAGTTTTAATGATTAGTTCCATGAGGATGTTTATTATTGTGCATGTAGCCCCTCCTAACTTGCTATGGAATTTATGCCTTAATGGTGCCACATGGGCATGGGTAGGTGCGAAAATCTCAAGTGCAATAGAAAAAATAGGTTGTATGTTTTTCTTCACTATGAAATTAAGCTTTGTACTTGATGTAACCAAGGGGAATCCAAATCCTCTCTCAATGAATGGTCCCTTGCCTCCTTATGTGTGTCTTCCAACATGACTCCAACCTACCCCTCTAGAGAAGTAATTAGATAAGCAGTCTCCCTCTAGCTAGACAAATTTGATATTTGATGATATAATGGAACAAATGGTAATGAAAAATGATTGAAGCTATATAGATTATTATCAATTGAGGATCAACGTTTTCTGACCAATTCTTCGAGTATACACCTATTTTTTATTATGAGAAAGATCCATCTAATTTGACATAAGACTGAAGTCAATTTGGTCTGTTAATGGGAATTAATGAGTACCTTATATCCTTGAGGGAGCATTGAGGGAGCTGAGTACACCATAACATTGTATCAAAGGGAATGTTTCAACATTGGAATTGCATTGGCTAGAGACCAAAAACATGAATTTGACAAATTCATTGTTGCAAAGTTTTAATTTGTGTATAATTTGGGAAAATGGTTAAATTGGACCAAAATCCCAAATTTCAAATGAAATACAACACATATTCGGTGCGAGGTGTTAAATGGGTCAGTGCAAGGTCAAAATTGACCATGCAAAGATTATTTTAGAGATTTCATGGTGACCCTATATAATATATCCTTTGAAAATTACATATACTATCAATGACCCATATCACATTTGATCTTGAGATCAATAGTCCACATTCATCTTGGATTTGGTCAAAAAATTCTGAAGTTAAATTTTGTTCACTGATGTGGCAAACTCTTTATTTCACCAATAAGGAAAAATTGAAGTTTGTTGATAAGAAATTTTGAAGTTCATTGATAGGACAATTGTTTGGTTCATCGATTGGATAATTTTTTAAGTTCGCTAATGAAAGATTTTGAAGTTTACTAATGGGACAAAAATTTTGGTTCATCAAAGGGACAAAAACTTTGATTTGTCAATGTGAAAAACATTTTAGTTCTTTGATGAGACAAATTTTGATGTTTGTCGATGAAAGATTTTTTTGGTTTTCCAACGAAATATATATACTTTGGTTCACCAATGAAAAGGAAAAGGAGGGTGGTGGCATGACCACATCATGGGTTGACAAGTGAACATTAGTGCAACATTGGTAGTTAGGTGCCATGCCACGTAAGAAATATGATGACACATTAAAAAAAGGTATAGAGGCAAAATATTTTTTGGTAATAATAATAATAGAAAAGATCTAAACCAAGTGAAATTTTAGGGGTAGGCCCATATTGAGTAGGACTAAAAATTAGATAATGTGGGCCACTAGTAGATTCTACTTTAGATTTTTTAAAATTACAAATCAATGTTTTTTAAAGAATAGAGTGGTACTCTTTGACAAAGCCCCTGTTGCTAATGAAATCTTTACAATGAGCAATGGAAGTAGATAGGAAGAAAGTCATTGGATATTTTTGCCAGGTTCCAAAGGGTTTGGAATGGAGACACAAAAATAGGCCAAAATCCTCTATTTTGGGACACTTTTGGGGGATTTTTTAGATTTTCAAGGAAGGAGAAGTGGCCCCAAATCACAAATCTAGAAAAAAAATATTAACTTAACATTTTTCCTACTCAACAACCTCGACAAATTTATCTTATTCAAATTTTCCCTAGTTTTATTCCTTTTGGGAGATAGCAATTTATGCTAAAAGAATCTAAATATGGAGAAAATGTAAAAAGGGCAAAGTTAGCAGTTCTAGATTGTTGCAAGATTTCACTAAAGCATCAAACCATTGATTTGAAAATTTATCTACACTCAATATAAAAAATTCCTAGTTCTCACTAAATTTCCTTCTATATGTTGTAAAAGTTAGCCTCTTAACCAAATTTCACTAGCAAGAAAAGGGCACAATTGAGTAGAACCAGCAAAATTCAAAAAGTTGTAACTCTTAACTCAAGCTTAGAATGAGGTATGAGTATAGTTGTTGTAAAGTTGAGTCATAGAAGATGATGTCTAAAAGATCTGAATTTGCATTCACACATCAATGTTCTTCATGGATTGGGATGAATGACATATAGCTTAATTAATGAAAATTTGGACAATATATATATGTCATGGTTATTTTATGCATGCACATCTTGCAAAATTAGGGCACATGCATAGTATATCAAACTTAGTTATGACAACTAAAGATACAGAAGATTCCCAAGGTTCTTACAGCCAAGAGGATAAAACTAAGGGTTTGGAGAGCAACAAATGCATAAATGGAGTCTAATACATATAAGTTGGCTCATAGCCAAGAGAATTGGTTGAGATAATGAAATGTCCAAAGAGAAAATTATAGAGCTACATAGTAGATTGTTGAGCAATTTATATGCTTAATTGGCAACATTAAATTATCAAACCAAGATCGTAACTTAGAGATGCAAGCACAATATATGCATGATTATACCCTATCCTAAACTATCTTATCCTATGCCGGCAACTACTGAACAATCATGCAAATTTTCAAATTCAATTGTTAGAAATTAACATTATAGAATTTGTCATTGGGTTATAGGACGACTAGTGTTATCAAGGTTTTGAGTTACAATCTTTTATACAAAGATGTTCATGTAACTTTATGGGAGCAACTTATTATTGTATTGATCCTTCAGTGACTCTTCCCTTTTGGTGGTTGTAGGAAGCAATAAAAAGAAATATAATAATGTGTTCCTAGATAAACATAAGAAAGCTTCAAATTCAGAGAATCAATATTCAATTTGTGTACCTTGAACACAAGAAAAAATAATGTGAATATAAGCAACAATAAATGGATACAAAGGAATACAAGGGGGACAACAAATGCAATCTAAAATATAAATGACAAACTATAAATAGGCTTGAAGAATTACTTAGTAAACGTTTGTGAGGAATGTATTGAGAAGAGAGATAATTTGTTCTCTATTGTGGTAGAAATCGTGTAAATGAAAATATTTCAAAGAACAACAATCATACTAACAAAAAAACTAAAATGAAGATGGTGGGTTTAGATGGAATAAAGAATGGGTTTAAGTCTATGCAGAAATCACATGCAAATAACAAGCCTGCATGTAAAGCTAATGATATTTCGAAACATAGAATCTGCAAAATATGTGTGAAGATGATTATAGTATGAGGGGAGCTTCGATCTTGTCTTTGTTACAAATCTAATAAGCACAATGATCAATTTTAACAAAGAGTAAATGAAATGAATGGATTGGGTTTTTATGTGATGAGAGAGGTTTTGTGTTTTTGCTTGTTTTAAAACTAAACAATACACATAATTACAACATTTATTTAAAACACATGAATTATCTATTTTCTACATGCTTGTGAATGTTTAGGACAAAGTTTAAATGGAATAGTTTTTTGGTGAATTGAAAGCATAAAATGGGAGGTAAATACATGCGTGATCAATTCGATTTGGATGGATTGAATCATGGTAAATTGAAGTGGCAGTAAGGTGAATTAAGGGCACAATGGAGATGAAAACAATGTTGAGAGGCATATCACCTATGTAATAATGTGTGGTAATCTAAATGCAAGTGTACATGAAATGAAGTTTGCACATATTAAATTGAATTGAAAATTGGTAATGTACAAAAAATAATTGAAATCATTTCAAACTAAGATGTTAATTAAATGAAATCAAACTCATAAATGAAATACAATTAGACACACATTCTCAATCTAAGCTAATGATTGAAATAATAGATGTTACTCAAGATTAAGGGGCCCTTCCCATCCTGACCAACACTGCTTGGAACGATCAAATCACAGACTAAAACTATGCACCAAATCTCAACAACAAGCAACTTTCTTCGATTGAAGTTCAAAATCGAATTACAATACTTTGCTCATAGATATTTCCTTTGTTACAATGGAATACTCTGTGAAAATTCCAAAAAACCAAAACCATATTGCAAAAATTGGTATTATTTATCCTAGTCATTAATTAATTTAACAATTTATCTGCTACGACAAATATCAAAATAAAAACACTTCAACCTTCACAAATAAAATACTGCGGGAAAAATAATGCACTGGAAACTGAGAAATGCTAGCACACACACATAAAATATGAGACAATTATTTATGGACAAATGTCCCCAGAAAAAACCCAACTTGGGAAAATCGATTTAGTAGTGAGGCTTTTTATTATTATACAGAAGTGTAAATATGAGTACAATCTGGATGCCTGAAAGTGGCAATCCACAACAAGAAATTCTGGGCAAAATTATTGAAGAGAATTTACCCTTCCTCCACTAGTAATCCTGGCACAACCTGCCTTCAGAAACTCGGTCCTCTGACCCTTTGTGTCAACTTTTGCACAGTCTTATTGACCTCAAGCCTCCAACTAGTCTTTGATGAAGTCGTTATGCCTCTAGCTGCTGAGAAATTCGTCTCTCCGACCCTCTAGAACCTCTACTCGGCTTATGGATATGAGAATGATTTTCTCTCCTGCAAATCAAACTACCCTCTTTGAAGCTACTGCGCAGAGCTCTGTGTTACCTCACTGGGATAAATCGACCCTCTTACTGTTGTCTCTCTGGATCTGGAAAAACTTCCTCTAGATCATTGTCCTTGCCCCTCACTCACTACTTCGATCTCTGGCTCTCTCTCGGACAGCTGACTGCTGCTACTCAGGAAATTGATCTGCCAAGAAATCAAACTGCTTGAGTGTCTTCTCCATCACCACATCGACCTCCACTTATAATTCACTGTTGGAGCACCAATGATCAAGATTAAAACATAATCGATGGCTAGGATCATCTCTGGATTGATCAGTGTGAATTTCTAGACTATTCTCGCCTTATCTCAATTAATATTGATTAATTAACCATATTCCCTAAGTTTAGACTTAGGAAATATTTAAAAAACGGCTAATAATCTAATTGAGACACTTCTAGGCAGAATTTCCATAAATGATTTATAGGTTTTGGAGATCTCATGTATTCTAGCCTCTCCACCAAATTTCGTGAAACCATTTGATGCTACAAAAACTAACACTCCTTGTTAGCAAGGAATGTGTTATAGTGTTGCACCCCCTGCCACAACACCCTGTCTTTGCATAATCTCCTATCACGATGTTGATGTCTGGCCATACTTCCCATCAACCAATGCGCAACTTTGATATATGTTGCAAATGTATTGTTGTTGACCCTGTTGAACTACTACCAACACTGCATATTCACTAAAACTCCCTCTCATTTGTTGTTGCTGCAACTGCAACATCTGCAACTGAAAAGCATCCAAAACACTGAATCAACTATGTTCAGTATGATGCATCTGTCTCCTAAGTCTCTGACTTCTACTCACATCTGCATTGTCATTGAGGAATATGTGTTGTTTCCAACTTTTCACTTAGCCACGTTCTCTGTTTTTAACATTGTACTGCACTCCTCAGTATCTTACTACTACTAGTCTGCAATTGTAACTATGGTACTGACTGCATCAACTACCACTGATCCATCCTGCTACTGAATATTGTGGGCCCTTGTAGCAAGGTATTGATCCATAAGGTGGACTCCTTAAGGACACTGCCCAATCTTTGTAGTTCTCTGGGACTATAGTACCAAATCTCCCCACCTCCCTCTCGGAGGTATATCTGCGAACCTCGTGAAGTCCTCCTCTAATATGGAGGACAACCTGTCGATCTCTGTAGATGTTGGTTGCTTCTCTGACTTGTCCTTCTTCTCGAGAGGACACTGTGTGTTTTAGTGACCAAGCTCACCACACCTGAAGCACTTGATCTTTGACAAGTCCTTATTCTTCTTCCTCTGCTCCCCCTACCCCTGACTGCGACCCTTTGATGCGAGGGCCACATTCTCCTCCTTCTTCACCATCTTTGATCCGCTACTATTGTTGCCACTGATGGAGCTCTTTTACAAAGCTTGTTTCAACTCCTCCTGCTGCAAATCGACCCACATCCTGTCTCACTTTGGTAGACTATCTCTGCCCAATATTCTTTGGACAAAGACCTACCACTCCTTTGAGATAATGTTGAGTGCCAATCACACTAGCTTTTTGGGTTGAGGTGTTGCCCCAATAACTGACATTTGGTCTCAGACCTCCTGAATCCTGGTAAGGAAGGTATATATGCCTCCCCCCTTTTGCATCTGAATGCATCTCAACTTCTCCTCAAGAAACATCTTCCATTGCTCGAAAGTTCCCTGGTATAACATGGAGAGAGCATCCTGCATCTACTTGGTAGTATCTGTTATCACTTAGAACTAAAAATTTGATGCATATAATTGTCTGTCCTAGTCTGATGACAAAGGTCTGTGTTAAAGTTGATTTTATTTTATTTTTCTCACTTAGGGTATGGAGTTTTAAAAGTTTTTAACTCAAACCATACTCGACTCCTATTGGTTCTCCTCCACCCATCATTGTTCCATAGTCATGTCTTGTTTTATCCGAGTCACCATGTCTTTTAGTGATTTCGCAGTGTAATCTCATTTGCCAGTTTCGCAGCGCAATCATGGTTAAGCAGTTTCGTAGCGCGTCATGATTAGGCAGTTTCGCAGCGCATCATTAGAATTTATAACTAACAGCGCTGCGAAATCATGGATTCGTGCATTTTGCAGCGAATCTTTCCCGAAATGTCAAGTCCGTAGGTGAGTCATCAATTGTGTCCACTCATGTCAGTTTGTGTACTTCTTGTATCACATTTGAACGTTCATTTGTCACTACTCCACCAATAGACTGTCGATATGCACATAAATATCATTCCCAAGAGATTTTACCGTGCATAGACCTTAATGATGGTCATAAGTGCTGCATGAGTGATAAGTCTGCCTGATTATGTATTGAAGTGTTTTAATGGAAGAATTTGAATTTCAAGCGAGCCTGATTACAAGCGAGGCTGAATTAAAAAAAGAGCTGAATCACCATTTCGATCAGAGTTGTTAGACTTTGTGTGTGAAGATCTCGAAGGGAAAAATGGAGAGAAAAGAGCATAGATCCGGTAAATGTCAGAGGACTGAACCTGAAGGCCTGGACATAGTGTTGAGGGATGAAGGCGTGAAGAAAGCATTCAAAGATGCCGGGTGCTGGAACTTCTGCAAAAAGCTACAAGGAGGACATGCACAAGTAACTAAGGAATTTGCGCTAAACTTCACTGGTTTAAATTCAAAGATAGCTATGCTAGAAGTACAGGTTTCTCCATAAGTAATATCTGCTGTGACAGAGATCCCAAGAGGATGGGAAGAATGGTTTAAAAATTTTAAGTTTGATATGAATCCTTGTAAAGAGTTTTTAAAGGAGGCATATGTAAATGAAGACTTAACAAAAGCAATGCCGATAAATTATGTCAAGGAACATTATGCTCTTCTTCTCACCTGCATACAGAAATATTTGACCTATGAAGGAAGGTACAATAAGGTCTATTCTTACCATTTTAAATTGCTCTTGCATTTCACCGAGAAAGTCTCCATAGACATTCCTTTTTATTTGTTTCGCAGTTTGAGTAAGATGTGTGATAAGGTGTAGCTGAGGAAAGAGGACTGTGAAACCTCTTTATTTCATCATGGTTTGATTAAGTTGCTAGTTTTAGATGGCCTCCAAAAGATAGGCAGAGACTGGAATTCGTTTATTTTCATGGCTGGATTCCAAAGCAAGACTGGTCTTACTCCACAACCAGCCAGAGAGTTCACCATAGCTGAGCTTCAAAAGGAAGTAAGAGCTAAAAAGCAAACCAAGTCACAGCTAAGAAAACCAGTGAAGCCACTAATCATTCAAGAACATCCTCAGAAATCAACAAAGGAAAAAACTCAGGGTAAGAAGACTGTATCTGAAACAAGCAGATCTGAAGCAGTCTCAAGGGTAAGGACAAGAAGCCAAATAAATAAGGAAAAAGGTAAAGCCATAGCTGTTGAAGAGAGCCCAGTGTCTAAGGCAAGCTTGAATGATTTACTACAGGCCATTGAATTCGAGCAGTTTGAACCAGTTCAAATTGATTTGACACAGTCACCGCAAGAAGGTATCAAGAAAACCAAGGCCTCAAAAAGGCTTAAATTTGATGAGCCAGCTAAAGAGTTTGTTTTTAAACCTAGAAGACCTATGATAAGAAGATTCCAGCAAGCACAGGAAGCACTGCCCAGAACAGAGGAAATAGGGGAAGGGACACAACATTGGCAAAAGAAGAGCACAAGCAAAACAATCATTACATCTAAAGAAGACAATATAACAGACCTGAAGAGCCAATTGGAATATGCTAAATATGAGATTGCCAAACTGAAGAAAGCTGTTAGAGAGTATACAATCGTGCATGCAAATTATCGTAAAGCTGTGTGGAAAGGAAGTGAAACCCTAGAAAACCAGTTAAATTCAATAGTGGATGGCCATGCACAATTCCACACATGGACAGTACCAGCAATCAAAGAGGCCAAATACATTAGAAGGATAAATATGAAGCTAAGAGCTGGGAATAGAGCTATGAAGAAGAAAATTGAAGACCTGAAGGCACAGCTAGGCCAGTTAACTGCTAAATGAATTTTCTTTTCAGGAAAGGTTTTGTTGCAAATTTTTTGTCAAATTTGCTTAGTCTTATTGTTTTGAAGACATGTAAATCCCTGCTATACATATGAACAAATCAAAGGGAGTTTTTCGCAATCAAATGTTTGGGTGATAAAGATTTCAGGTCAAAAGCAAGCTGTTTCAAATAATTCAGCAGTTTCGTAGCGCGCTACGAAACTGTTGTAGGTGATGATTTTAACGCAGACAGGCAGTTTTGTATTATGAACGGGAATTTTTGAAAGAGAGACACCTAAAGGGTACGCAAGACATCAGATGGAGCTACAATAGTCATTCAGGTCAAGACAGGTGTACATTTAAAAAGGTGGAATATTTTAACCCAAGTTTAAATTTATGTTATAAAGCCCATTTATCACCGTTCAAAAGGCATTAAATGATTTGCATACAAGGAACTTTTGCCTGCACACATGTCCATCAATGCAGCCTACAACACATAAAAAACGTGGCAGTGTTCCATATCTTGGGTTATTAAAGGCTAGAAGACATGCTGTTATACATTCGAGCAATTTGAGGAAAACAGGAACCGAGAAGCAAGGGACATCTCCTAATACTACTGGGCAGTTAAAGATTTAGCGTTCAAGGTCAATATGGAGTATTAAACATCCAGCTCATCCAAATCGAAAGAGGACCAGGT